>BQNB010040608.1:2865-47290 GCA_026074375.1 Tanacetum coccineum
TTACGTATACGTATTTATGTGTTAGTAAAATTAGGTATGAACAGGCTTTAGTGGTAAGAATAAGAAAGAAATGAAATTTTTATTTTTGGAAAGTTAGGTTTTATAAAAATGAAAAGTTATTTATTTTTAAAAGTTTAGTAAAGTGCGTTTATGCAAAAAGGTATGCGCAAATAAGCTTAGGTTTTTATAGAAAATTAAGGTAATACTAGTAATTAGTTAATTAAAAAAACTAAAAAAAATATTTAAAGGGCCATTCGGCCGGTTTTGGGGAAAAAGAAAAGGAAAAGAAAAAAAGAGTTGTAATTGGAAACAAATTCTAATTAGGAATTATCTAGGATTTATATTGAGGCCTATAAATACAAAATAAAATCCCTAAACCCTCCCCCTTGTGAGAACCGGTCGACCAAAGAGAAAAGAGGAGAAAAAAATTAGGGTTTTGCTTTTTGTGAAGAAAACAAGTTCTAAGGTGAGTATTAATTTATCTTTGTTAATTATTAATCATTAATTCATGTAACAATTATTAAGAGGGATAATTAGGGTTTCATTAAATCTGTAAATTAATGATATATTACAATGATTAGTGTTTAATTAGGATCATATGGGTGTATTCGTTAGGGTTTAGATCGCGTTAGAACTTGATTTAGATAAGTACAGAATTTAGGGATGTGTTGTTCGGCTGTTATCTCGATGATGTTAATAGCGTTTGTCAAGTTTTCGGAATATATGATGTAGCTCAGAGAGTCTAGTTTCCAGAACATCAGGCCTCGAAAGTTTTTAAGGTCGGGAAGTCATTCAAATGTTGGTTACGAGAAAAGTTATCAAAGCAATAAATTCGGGTCAGATTTATGTCAGATTACGAGGTGTAAAACCCCCACTTAAAATTAGAATTAGGATTATCCAACATAAAGGAGTTTAGTTCTATGTGTCTATTAAAAATCCCCCAAAGGAAAGCTTCTGATTTGGAGTCTAAGTATGGTTTTTAGGTCCAAACTTTTTAGTGTGCGATCAGATCCAAAACTGAGTAGTTAAAAGTTGGATTTTATTTGGGGAACTTAAGAGGGGAAATCAATTAGTGGAAAAATCATGGAGATAGTAGACTCATGGTATTGAACTTGTGATTTTTTTTAAAATTTATAAAGCTCAGTAGGTATGGTTTAGAAAATGGTAAAGTGATGTCAAAATTCTGTGTTTTCGGGTAAATTGTAAGACTTTGGAAAAGTGTGTAAACATGTTGGTTAAGGTTGGGCATGGTGTCATGGTGACCCATGAGGGTAATTAAACACCTTATACATCCATCATATGATTGTTACATGGGCATAAGCATTTGGCTTGGTCGCGTGTAACACGTGTTTGTTTTGATTGTTTAGTTTCGTGCAAGGATTTGGAATTTGCTTAAGCATCCGGTGAGTTTCATAGCCCTCTTTTCTTATATTTTCTTGGGGTAAAAATGATGCTATGAGTTTAAATGTTTTAGTTACTATGATAATGTGTTTTAAATGAGTCATGGGCTATACGTGACTATTGTTAGTGAGCGTGATCGTCTCATTGTTGTGGATCGTGGGACACGTTCCGTTCCCTTGTTTGTGATGTTGAGCGTGACCGTCTCAACATGGTTTGGTGTGGTTGCATGTTAGCTTGTATGATAGTTTATTTAATATCCTGGTATGCTATGTTTTATTTATCACAGTAATTGATTTTAAAGGATTGTTATGTGTGTCTTAAACCTATGACTCTCAACAACTTTATGTTGACGTTTAAGCATCATTTTCAGGTGAGCAACCAGTAGGAATCAGATAGAGAGCAGTGCTAGGAAAGAGACCTAAGAGATGTCCAAGGGAATTTATGCTTTAATTGTCTTGAATTTTTCCTTGTTTGGATAATAATAATTGTTGCATGTCTTTGTATTGGCAAGAACTCCTCTTCCAATCAAGAAAGCACGCCTTTTGGATTCTTGTTAGTTTTATGTATTGTTATGACACTTTTGTGTCTATTGCTTTACTTATTTAATTTCATATAGAATTCTCTGAATAAACGCCATTGTGTTGTGATGATGATCCTTATCCCTCAGTTATATGCCTCGTGTATTTCCGCCGTGGCGGGTGTGACAGAATTGGTATTCAAAGAGCCATTTGGTTATAGAGAAGTAGGTGGTTTTGATGCCTAGACTATATGCCTAAGTCCTTCATGTAGATGCATTTAGGGCTTAAGTATTTAATGCTATAACTGCTATGCCTCCCCTCTATTTTGCATAGCTTATATATCTTGTATTTTGCAAAGTTGCCATTTTAGTTATTTTGCCTACCATTATCTAATATGATATGTATTACTTTCTTAGTATTTTAGCTATGTTTTTCCCTACCCGTAAGAAGTCTCGTTAGGGTGCAACCTTTTTCCCAACTGGACTTAAGTGTTATAAGGAGCCTCTTTGGAACCGAAGGAGATAGGATTTTTGATCGTATTGTCGGTAATGCGTGTAAAGAGCTGGAACCCGCGAGGCCCCAGCATTAAGTTTAATTCCCGTCCTTTACCTCGTCAGTTGTATTGATTATTTTCTTTTGGATATTTCGTATTTTGAAGGTCATTGCGAGACTTTCGTTCTTTATGTCATTTCGAATTCATTTTGATATAAGTAAGTGCGTTATGGAATGGAGCATCCTTTATGTGTTAAGTTGGGAGTGGCGATTACAAGAGGTGCAAGTGGTATATGTTGCTTATTTGTGGATTTATGATTGATATGAGGTAATCTTAGGAAGTAAAGTACACGTGTAAAAGGAAGCACTTATAGTTAATGGTGGCCAACATAATATAAAGGCATCACACACGTAGACTTGTGAACCATGATTGCCAATACATTTTGTGTTTTGTTGTAAGGTCGGTAGTGTAATAGATTTTTTTATGATATGTGTTATTCAGAGATAAGGATGGTAGTATGGGTAGAGAATTATTCTCTTACCCTAATTGGAGGATATGTTAAGCTGAGTTGTATAGATAGTAATTTCCCTCTAATCAGTATTTGTGGATCACCTAGTATGCTATAATAATGGGATGCTCGGATTTGTTTGTTCGGATATTACCTAAGTTTAAGCTTAGCATCCCTTCATCGTACTTTGTTAGTAAGGATACCTGATTTTTCCTATTTGACGTCTCGATGTATATTGGTTGTTCAGAATCTGCTTTTTCGGATATAGCCGCGTTTCGTTAGTTCTTTCATTGCATTGATTACTCGTATGAGTATCAAAGGTTTTCTTTTTAATCACGTAACTGTTCCTAAAATATTAAGTGTGGATCATTAACTCCCTTCTTTGTATATCCCTTGGTTTTTACGTTACCACCGTTTGCGACGTGTTAGAATCCGAGCTTTTTAGGTTTGCTCTATTGATCGTTATTTGGATAAGACCCTTACGTTTTCTTTTGGGTACGTAACATCTCGCAATGATTTTCTGTAACGAGTTTTGTTTGATTTTAATTTTGAGTAAATGGTTCTGTATTTTCTTTTGTTTTCAACAATAGAATTGTAGATAGAGTCTGTACGGTGTTTATGATCCCTGTTGGTATATGGTCCTAATACAAATAGATATAAATTTTTTAAGTGGTTTAATAAATTTTATTTTAATATAAAAAGCTGGTTGAAGTGATTCCTAGTGGTAAGAGTACGAGATTATACGCATTGAAACCATTCTCAAGATTTTTTTTATGACAACCAGGAATGAATTATTATAAAGATAAATTTAAGACAATTTTTATTTATTATTTAAAATGATTTTTTATACTTAAAGTGACTTTCTTATTTTAAATGATTTTTATAAAAATATTTATTTAATTATGGTCGTTCAGTAGAAGTCCGAGTTAATTGGTATAGAGAAATTTCCGTCTTTTCGTATTGATATTTATTTATGTGTTCATTTGTCGTGGTACGTCTGTTGATTTCTTTCGTTTGACGTTTTCACTCGGTGGGCATATACGTATCCTTTCTTCAAATGATTTCTGTATTCAATTGACATCACGTCTATTTGGCATATGTGGAATCTCCCTATATACATTCCAGCCTTTGATTCGATATCGTATTGTTGTCCTATTGATTTTTCCGTAACACCTTGGGAGTTTGTTGATACCATTGAGCTCGTGAAGCTTTGAATGTGATTGTTTGGAATGGGACAGGTTGTCCAAGAGAATTTTATATATATGTCTAGAAGGGGGTTAGGAATACCGTTGGAAGGTGATGAGAAACCTTCGGGTTCATGGTGAAGCGTACTCAAAGGAGTCGTTGAAACCTTAAGACACAAGGTAGGGTGAATTCAAAATTAAGTGATATTTCCGTCGTATAAATTATATTGATGTGATTCCGGAAGACTTGAGTCAATGAACAACGCAAGAAACGACAAGTTGAAGTTTCCACATCAGATTTGGTTACATGGAGCGACCGCCAGAGCGAAGTCCTCATATATCGATCTCTAATAGCACCATTGAAATGCAAGAATTGTCTGAAGAACTTCAAGAGTTTTGCAAGATGAATTTCTACGACCTAGTCATTTATCTGTGGGGAGCACCAGTGTGTTTGTTTAAGTAGAGATCCTGAAGTTCAATTGAGAAGTTAGAGTTCGAACGTGACTTACTGAGGAAGGAGAAGTTTGTATGCTAAGTTTACTAACAGAGAGGTAAGTGAAAATGGGAAGCACAACAACACCATCCTAGATATGATTATTCTTCTAGGAGTTGGCAGTTACCTCCCGTACGATTCATCACTAAACAAACTGGTTTCTAAGATAGTAACCCCCTTACTTCCCTAACTTAGAGGAATCAGAAGTACGAGTGGGACACAGAACAAGAAAAGAGCATATTCTAGACATTTAAGAATGATTTGTGGAGACGCTTCGATTACATCGCTAAATTGTTAGTGGTGTGATGCTTAGTCAAGAAAGTATAGTTAAACTTAACGATGATAAGGGCATGTCCCATGACTATCGCATTCCGGTGTTAAGGACAAGATATTGGCTACACTCAAGTGAGACTCCAAGGTAGCGAACGCGCCAGGCAAAATTCTAGCGTGACCTGGACCAACAAATTGGAAAAAGGAAGGAGACATGATGAGATTGGTATTTACTTTAATATTTAAATTATATAGTAATTATGATAATGCAATTCGCTACCATCTATGTAGGGCAAATTGTGGTTGATTGATGTGTTAAGAAGGAAGGAACAGAAACCTAGACGGGTTCCGAGCGTGGCTATGACCATTCAGAATAGATTAAGAGGAATGATATTGGCAGCCCAAAGTGATGCGTTCAAGCAAGAGAACGTGACTTGCAACAGAAAAGAGGCATTCATGGACTTAGAATTGAACATATTGTGAGAAAGAGAAAGAGAAGATGAGTTTGAACTTACACTGCGGATCCGTATATGAGTGTTGTTAGTAGTGAATGATGTAAACAGTAGTAATAGATGAAGGCCACATGCCAATCAAGGTACTTGGTACATGGCCAAGAGCGGATAAGACTACTATAAGCCTTGAAGAGACATGATTGGTAGCCACGTAATAGAAAAGTACATATAGTTACCCTAGGAGTTAGCAATTGTTTTGGATTTGATTTAGGAGGTGAAGGCTGCAATTTCAAAGAACTTTTGGCTTGCTGCATACAACCTAGATACTTGAGTGAAATTGAGATAGAATCACCAGGATCTTTCATCACAAAATTTCCAAGGTCAAAAAAGAGATAGTATAATGTGAATTTGGGAGATGGTCAACTAGACCAACTAAGTCGGCTCATTTTCTGGCTATAAGAGAAGACTATAGTACGGAAAGAATGGCAAAGATTTACATCGATGAAATAGTCACGCGACATGGAGTTCCTGTGTCGATTATTTTAGATTTAGATGGATGAGTGTGTAAACATGTTGGTTAAGGTTGGGCATGGTGTTATGGTGACCCATGAGGGTAATTAAACACCTTAGACATCCATCATATGATTGTTACATTGGCATGAAAAAAGCATTTTGGCTTGCGTAGTGTAACACAGTTTGTTTTGATTGTGTTTTTAGATTCTCCGTGCAAGGAATTAGAATTTGTGCTTAAGACAGCATCAAGTGAGTTTTCATAGCCCTTTTTTCCTTATGTTTTATCTTGGGAGAAAATGAAGCTATGAGTTTAAAATTTTTTAGTTACTGTGATAATTGTGGTTTTAAATGAGGGCATGGGCTATACGTGACTATTGTAATGTTTAAGGGCTACTTGCGTATTTGTTAAGGATGCGAGGACTGACTCGCCGGAAAACCAACCCTTTCTAATATATGACAATGATAAATAAAACTCAAGGATCAAGACTCCGTCAAGACAAGTAAAACGCGAAAGCATTAATAGAGTGTTCCCGGTCCGTTATTTCCCAACGAGGCTAGAGATGTAAATCGCAAGACGATTGATGATATTGTGTTTGGAATGGTCACAAGGGAATGTGGAATATGGAAATGGAAAACTAAACTAAGTGAGTAAATGCACATAAAAAAACAAGCAAAGAAAATAAGCTAAAGGCAAGAATAAAAACTAGGAATACTTTAAAACATTTACACCGTAAACGCACAAATACACCCTCAAATAAACTCAAATAAACTTTAAGACAAATCAAAATCGGCTAACCTAACATCTAAACAAGCAAATACAAAAAACAATTAAGCTAAATTAACAAGATAAACACAACAGTACTAACAACAGTACTAACAGTATTAACTAACAGTATTAACTTGAAGTTAGTACTGCTAGCCTAAAGGTGTAGTACTATGGTTACAATAAGCAAAACACTATGAAATAAGAAATAAGGCAAGAAAGCTAAAAACAGATGAATTAACTACCCCTAAGTAAGCTTTTATTAAAAGGAAATAAGCAACTAGATAAACTAAAATGATAAATAAGCTATAAAAAAAAACTTTGAAACTGATACACTAATGAAAATACTTTGAAAAGGGAAATAAGCTTAAATAAGCAAACAGTAAAGAGAAATGGTTTAATCTACTCTCAAAAGCTAAGGAAATTTTTAAATAAGCTGAAATAAAATAAGCTGGAGTAAGCTAAAATATCTAACCAGAATTATCTTTCAAAACTTAACAGTACAAACTGGAGTTAGAACTCTGCAAAATTTAAAAATATAAAAAAAAATATGAACTAGCAGTTTTAACTACCAGTATTAACTGAACTAACTACCAGACTGATACTTGAGTTAGATACTGGAAAGCTAGTGTTGAGTTAGTACTGAACTCCAAAAGTGAGCCAAGCATACTACTCTAATTAGGACTGCTAAGTGTGGAAATACCCTTATAGTTTCCAAAAAATCATTTTTTACTTTTACAGCTAAGTAAAAACAGTTTATTCTACTCTTAGACATCAATAAAGATACTAAAAGCAATTTTTAATTCAGCAATAAGCACTTAAATACATAATTGAGGTACAAGTCAGTACGATAACTTAAAAACCAACATGCTAACAAATGAACTAACATTCTGAGGTAAATTGAGGAAAAAGAGAGACTTACCTAACACCCTTTGCAAAAACAATGGGTTAAATTACAACAATACTACAAGGCTCTAGCTTTGTATAAAACAAGCCTAGTGATTAGTCCATAAGACCGATCCAGAAACTGGTCTTATACTTATCATCCAATACATAAGCTGTGGTATATTTGAGAGTGATTTGTGAACACAAAACCATATGATTAAGAAACTTAACACTGTATTGTAAATTGACTTAAAAAACTCAAATTTGCATTAAACTTGAAAGTGTTACAAAGCTGAAAGTAAAAGCTGTAAATGACTTAAGAATTAAGCTAAGATTAAAAACTGAAATTAATTTAAAAACTAACTAGTTACTAAAAATTAAAACTAGATTACTCAAAGGCTTACAAAAAGCTCTATTTATAGCCGAAGTCTTGGACTTGCAGCTTGTGCTTCTTTGTAGAGATAAAAACAAGTGTGCTACTTGTGTGAGGTGAATCTTGAGCAAATCCCAGCCTTTGATTTCTTTTGAGCTTCTTTGGAGACAATCTCAGCCATCGAAATGCTTTGGGAATGGAGAGGGATTGCCAACATGGACTTTATAAAGCTGGGGGGTAGTAGTAGGGTGTTGAGTGATTTTTGCAGAGAAGTATGGGAGCAAAAACAGGGTGCTGGCTGGTTTTGGTATTGGCGGGAAAGCTGGGGAAAGGGTTTATACAAGTTGGGTTGTGACAGAGAGAGGTTGAAGATGATTAAGGGAATGTTTGGTTTGTGTACAAGAAAAGCCCCTCCACATCTTTCTTCTTTTCATTCTCTTTTTCCCTTTTCTTTCTTTTATAAATGAAGTCTCCCAAATTGGCATAATCAACCCTTGTGGTTTATATAATAATATAACTTAGGGGCATTTTTGACCCCTCAAGTTATATTTTTCTTTGCTTTTTCTTCTCGGAGTTGACTTGACTTTGATTTGGCTTCGTCTTCACACACTTTTCCATCCCGTGTCCTGTTTTGTCTCTTTTTGATTGGTTTTTCGTCCTTTTGTGAGATATCCGTTCCTGCACAACACAAATGCAAAACATACAAATATTTGGCAGTTTTTGTCTGTTTTTGGTCATTTAAGCTCGTTTTTAGAGGTAAAAGATATGTGTAATTAAGCACATATCATTCATACAATTGGAGATGAAAAGGCGTATTTGAGGCGATAATTTAAAGTGGTTGTTGTCTTTTCAAAATAGTTGTTTGGAGTTGCAAATTCCAAACTGCTTACTTACCTCACATAGCATCACATAACCAGTTTAAATGCGCAATCCCAAACTTCCTCAAAACAATGTATCTGTTATGTTGAACCATAGTCATCAGATATTTTTTGACTAAAATTTTAATTTCTTAACAGGTTTTGCAGGGTGCAGTACGGATATGGAATGGAAATCTCTGAAATTGAGGCAAAAAAAGAGGCTACACAGGTGAGGTGTGATCTGTTTTATCTTAAATGCTAATTACTTATACCTATTTACTGGATCACATTAAAGTGAACAATATGAACAACAAATAGGTGACTTTTACTGAACAATGCATGTTAATCTACTAAGGGTGCTCATAATAATAGACATAGCCAAACAAAGCTTTATGATTTCACTCTCATCTGCTCATTTCATATATGCATCAGATATGCCCTTTGAAACTGAAAGTGGAACTTCAACATTTCAAATATGCGGTCTACCGGATAGGTTTGATGAAGGGTAAAAAACTGCCGGTTTGGTGGGTTTTTTTTCTTAGTTTGAAAACCACCCCGTTGCCATAGCGTTAGTGGGAAATCACATCAACACCTTCTTCCTAATAAGGCTAAGGATTGGGTCTTAGTTTGAACCCTCACCCGAAGACCTTTCTTCCATGTGAGATATCACGAACACCAAATCCCTAGGAGGTAAAGGACGTCTTGTTTGAACACCACACCTCGTTGCTTGCGGAGTGGGATATCACGTCAACATCTTTTACTTGTTTCAATAATATCAACTGCATGCTTCATTGGCAAAAATTTCCAGATTCATGCATTTTTTGACAATTCACATTTCATTCATGAATCTTTGGCATTTATCTTTTTAAATTACTACAAAATCTCGCTTGAAAACTCAGCTTACAAATTTGAAGCTTTTTTGTAAAATCGATTATATTGGTTGAATTAAATTGAGTACGATTTGATTAGGTGGATTTAGAAATTCACGGGTGAGAAAACCACAAGTTACTTGTATAAAGTTTTTTAGTAGAATCTTGCTTAGCGCAAATATATATTATATTTAACTCCTATCAGTTCCGTTTTCCACATTTAAAATCAAAGCTATGAAATTCGTGAAAAGCTTGGCCTAAAGGAACTAGCTAGGGTCAAACCGCTCCGTTCGATAGTCAAAAATTATTGTATTCTACCAAAGACAAGCAAAAAATGTGACAAACATAATAAATTTTTGTAAAATTTTCAAATTTTTTCATTTTTTTTGGTATTTTGGTTGGTTAAAAATGGGTTTAATGCGGTAACAATGCAGGCAAGGAATCTAATCAAATCGACTGATACCCCCCCAAAACTAGAACTAAAACATCGTCCTCGATTGTTTTGAAGGGTATTACTTTATCCTATGGCCATTTATAGGTATGCCAAAAGATAAAAAGGTTAGTCGATAAGCATTAGGATATCGGTATTCCCAATTGAAGCTGAGATGTAACTCTTGTGATAAATGGACAAAACTGAGAGTTTCACAATCCGGGCAATCCTGGACAAGTAAACATTACAACATCATGGAAACAACGGGAATGGAAAGATAAGCTATTTTACACAATACCAAAACACTTATTACTACTAAGATTAAACTATGATAAACATGGGGTGACTCCAACGAAGCGGCTTGTTATAGGTCGCGATGCTTTGACCCCATCACAAGGATTTATGGATCCTTGAGGAAACAAGTGGAAATTAAAATCATCATCGACTTTTCATTTCAAGTGACTATGTAAGTAGTGAATTTTCATGAAAGTTCACTCCGATGAGTCATCCGCTTAGAAGAATGATACTTTTGATAATGCGGGTATCAAATAAGGTTTGGCTCTTCACGCCTACAGGAGAGAAGAGAATGCGGAATAACCGGTATAAAGCAAGAAATGGAGAAAGATCCATACAACTTAAGCGAAAAATTCACTAGTGGGTATGTAATCTTGCTCCAGGATGGATGGGTAGGGTAAAACTTAGGTGCATTACGGGATGTTCTTCCACCATATCAATGGTTGAAATTTCTCGAATTGGGAGTAATTCAACATAATACGATTCCGAACTCGGGAAGGAAAAATAGAAGTAGCGTCATCTACGGAGGTCGAACATAATCACTCTCAATTCCTGGTGGTATAGATCCGTCATCAGCCAAGGAAAAAAAGTCAATTTCCTCCATAAGGAGAATCATTATACGACGGGGATATGAGATGGAGGGAGAGGAGTGAGATTTGATAGCCATTAGAATTGGCTTGAAGAGCTTACGGAGGTCGAGAGAGAAGTGTTATCGTTAGAGCAAATTTCAAAAATTGAATATCACCTTCCGTGGGTCAAAATTCAACTTCTCAATTTCTGGTGGAATTGATCTTAGGAAGGATGAGTTCACAGCGAAACATGGAAAGAGAATCGATCTTAGGAGAAGAATCAATCGAATGCTCGATTTATCACGGATTTTCTACAAGTTCAGATTCAGCATCAAAAGAATCAATTACAGTGGAATTGAATGGATGCCTTCCCAGCACCACATCATTAAATTCGAGCTACCTTAGTCGATAGGTAATTTCTTAATCAAGATCAAAAGAGGCTTTGAGAAAATGATAAAATTCTCTTTTGGAATGTCTCCTCGAAAATGATGTACTTAAGGTTAATCTTCATCGATATCGAAGATGGGAGGGTTGGAGAATGTAAAATCATGATTCTTTGAAGAATCATCATATGAGGCAAATCACAATTAATCGTGGAAAATCCTCGAAACTCATTTGGGGTTGGGACAAGGTTCTCGACACTAGACTTTATGAATTCGTCCGATTCGTTGCCGAAATAGTGTCAAGATGCTCTTTCTCATAATTAGAGAGTTAACGGGCTCTTTGGTTGGTGATTCGGGTGTGATTGAAATGGTATAGGCCTCTGTCATCATCATTATAACAGTAGTAGAGAGCTAGAGGGCGATACCAAGCGGAGTATTTATGTATACAGAGAGCTCTGGTCTCTTATGATTTTCAACATCTTGACAAGTTTGCTGAAGCAATTCTTTGCACTTCCTTCGGATTGAGGCGTGCATTATACTTCATAAAAAAGTTGTCCAAAGCTTGCAATTTGAACCTTAGGCGTTTTCCCAAAAGAGATACGATTAAACTTTTTGAGAAAGCTTTCAATCGATTTTCATTGGTAATCTTGGGCTTGCAAAGCTTCATGCTAATTGGTTGAGGAGGTTGATGATTGACGAAAATTGCGGGGTTTGATGTGGTCAAAACCGAAAAGAATGAGAGTTTTGACTCATCGGTTGGGACATTCAATTAGTAGCATGAGGACCCCTACAATTTTCACAGCAAAGATTTTGCTGTTGAAGATTATGCAAATCTTGCGGGGATTTGATTCAAGGCTTGTATTTTTGGCTACTGGATGAAAAACTGGCTCTTGGGTGTACATCAGTGACAATATTGAGTATCGTTCCCGCAAAAATTCACACAAGATTTGCTATGAGTGTGTCGGGCCGGTGGTGAAGAGAACTGGAGATTTGATCAAAACGAGTAGGTAGTTGAAAAATCATTGATTTCCATTCCATTAGTTTACTAACTAAGACTAATCTTCAATGAGACGTTCAATCCGCACTGTTGGCACGTGCACGAATAAACAATTAAGAGTTCTCCGTCGGGTGTCCACACCCTAACATTCAAACAGTGATTAAGACTCCATTCGAGTTAACTAATCAAGAGGGACAAGAAAAGAATTAAACGGTTAAGAGGAATATAGAAGATTTTTTTTTTTTAGTTTTTTGGATTTCATTAACAACCATAATTATCAATTTGGACAAAATCTAGATAAGAGAAATTAAGCCAAATATTCATTTACTTCACGGCTAGGCTCTCAGAATGAAAAAACGCTAGGTGAGCGGACATGATGAGTAGGAATAGCGCGAAGCTTAGTTCTCCTTTCGGGTCGTAGTTCCTAGGATCAAACCCTCTAGTCCCTTTATAGTTTGTACAATAGAATGAGGTGAGCGTTATATCGTAAGTGACAAAGAAGGGACAAGTTTTAAATTCTTTGGTTCGATTGGGAATAGCAGTTAACCGGATAATTATTATGATAATACCTCAGTCGGCCGGATATTATTTTTTGGTATTTTACCAATTAGTGCATTTTAAATTTTTTATGGACAAATTTTTTTGTTTTTTTGTTTTTTTTTTTGTTTTTTTAATATGATAAGTTACTAATAAAAAGTGAAAAGAAAAATACTTTTTGTGTTTTTTATATGATATAATAACAATAAGACAAGTTCAGGATCAAAATAGGATAGAAATCGTAGCAACAATATGCCTCACCGGGGCAACGGCGCCACATAAATTGACTACGTGCGAACAAACACTTCTTTTTAAGTGTCATATGTAAATATAAATTAAGTACACAAAAAAGGTTCAGACGCGCGATCAAGAAAACCGGAAGCAGTATAGAGTGTTCCCGGGTCGTTTTATGTCCCAACCGAGGCTTGATTTGGAAAATCGCAAGGGGGGGGGGGGGGGAAAACGGGGATTGATGATTTGTGTTTGGATGTCACAAGGAATGATTTGGCACTTATACTGATTGGCGAAAATAGCAAGAGCACATAAGAAACAAGCAAAGAAAATAAGTGTGGAACATGCAATAAAAGCTAGATATTTGGTTTTAAAAAACACTTAAAACTTTTACACTAAGGCACAAATAAACTCAAATAAGCTTAAGGCAGACAATAGCTAAGATTAAATCTAAATAAGCAAATTTAAACATGCAATTACGTTAAATTAATCAAGAGAAACAACAGCAAGTACTAACAACTTAGTATTAACAGTTTTAACTACCAGTACTAACTGGGCGTAGTACTGCTAGGATAAAGTTAATAATTTTGAGTGTTAGTTAGTATGCTACCTGTTGGAAATCCAAGAAATGAACTAGCTGTACTTCTTAGAGTTAGTACTGGTAGTGTTAGTTAGTGCTATTTTAAAAATGGACTAGCAGTACTAACTTAGTTGTTAGTATGTTAGTGTGAAGTTAGTTACTGTCCTAAATGAAAATAGCGAGTACTAATTAGCTGTTAGTACTGCTTGTTCAAAACAGCCTTTAACTTTTTCAAAAATCATTTTTATTTCAAACTTATTAAAAACAGATTATCAAATAACAAAGTAAAACACTTATAAGCAATTGTCAATCCAATTAGAAGACTATATATTACTGCCAATGAATTAGTTAGCAGTATAAACTTAAACTAACTGTTGTATCAATAAACTAGCAGTTTCTGCAATTAGATAAGTAACGTAAGGAAAAAGGAGAGAGATTACTTACACCCTTGTCAAAACGGGTCAAACAAAGATCTACCAGCTCTAGTTGTGTTAAACATGCTAGTGAGAGTACATAAGCCCATCCGAAATGCTTATCATCACAATAAATATAGCTGTGGTGTATTGAGAGTGATTTTGTTATTTTTCTCTTTACTACTTAACTTTTTTAGGTCAATTAGTTTTTAAAAACGTTTGTAAACAAGGTGTTTAAGAGTTTTGACACACAAAACAAATCAATTAAGAATCTTAAAACCTTGGTTATTAGAAAAGTGACTTTTAAAAACCTCAAATTTGCCATTAAAACTTGGGAAAGTGATTACAAAGCTGAAGCAAGAAGACTGCTAAATGATGAAAATAAGATTTAAGTTAAAATTATAAAAAATAAAAATAAATAGATATATATATTTTGGTGATTTACAAGATGCCTCAATTATATAGGCCGATGTATTGGTATTCCTATTGGCTTATTTGGAGAGACTAAACCATGTGTGCTAGGTGATGTGTGAGGAGAGACTAATAGCAAAATCCCAGCCTTTGAATTTTTTGAGTTCTTTGGAAAACAATCTCAGCCATCGATAGTGCTTTGGGAATAGAGAGGGATTTGCCACATGTTCGGACTTACTATAAAGCTGGGTGGGTAGTAGTAGGGTGTGAGTGATTTTGCAGAGAAGTATGGGAGCAAAAACCGGGTGTGTGATGGTGTGTTCTTCGGTATTGGCGGGAGAGTGGGAAAGAAAAAGGTATACATGATGGGCTGTGACAGAGAGAGGTTGATGAGACATTAAGGGAATGTTTGGATGTTGTACATGATAGGCACCTCCATATCTTTCTCTTGTCATACTTCTTTATTTCCCCTTTTCTTTCTTTTATTAAATGAAGTTCCCATTGGCTTTTTTCAGCCCATGCGGGTTTATATGATATTATAAACTTAGGGGTTTGGCATTTTTGACCCCGCAAGTTATATTTTCTTTGTTTTTCTTCTCTGAGTAGACTTTATTTGATTTGGCTTTGTTCCACACACTTTTTCCATCCGTGTCATATTTTTGTCGCTTTTGATTGGTTTTCCGTCTTTTGTGAGATATAGTTTACCTGCACAACAAAATGCAATACATACAAATATTTGGCCGTTTTTGTCTGTTTTTGGTCATTAAAGCACGTTTTTTAGAGGTAAAAGATATGTGTATTAAGCACATATCATTGATTTTAACGGTTAATGAAAACGATTTCCTTCGATCTAAGTAGCAAAAGTATTTCCATACACCAGAATTTACAAGAATCTAGAGAAATTTATTGACTGTCACCAAGAGGTTAATGATCTTGAAAATAAGTAAGTGTGAAAAGAAGGTAATTATAATTATGGTGTACAACATAATTATAAATGCAAAGTACAAGGTTTACTTGGTATATCTTTTAAACTTGAAGGACTAAACTCGTAAAAGTGCAAACTCCAAGGGTATATTTTGCCACTTTGCAAACTCAAGGATCTAAAATGTAACATTTTGAAAAATTATAAAATCATGTTTAAATATAACAACCCAAGAATTTTCATCAAATGCAAAACTTATTATCACAATTGTACGGGGAAATTTTTCGCTTTATTACATTACTTGCATTGTCAATATCTCAGTATGTCATGTAACTTGCATAACTAAAGTAGACAAGCTCACGCAACCTATCTATGGCAATCCTGTCTTCATATATGTCAAGCAAACATCATAACATGTCAAGTCAATATCATAATATCATTATTACAAAGTACATTATTCCTATAATGTACCATTCGCAACGTTATATCTAAACGGGCTTTAAACCGTTATCATATACCTCTAAACCCTAATTCCATGAAAGATTAATATCTAAAGTGAATGTACAAGCTACTAAAGCATATATACAAGTAATATAACATTTCATTTGAAATATAAACTCCCTCCAAGTCAAGTACAAGTTTTCAAAGCACAATGTACAAGTCATTAAGCATGATCTCTGAAATAGCCGTTTTACCTCCATTTTCATTCCAATTTCTTCACCACCACTTATGTACAAGCTACTACACTCAATATACAATGTTTAAACCCTAATTATTCTATTCATAAGCTTTCATACACATATTTACACTCAAAACCCTAATTCAAAAGTTAGAAACCCTAACCCGAGTTAAATACTAAACCATGACCCGTTTCTTCGTTTTTATCCATCAAAAACCTAAACCAATACCCAAATAAGTTTTAATAACTTAATTTACAACATTATCAATCATATTCAATCCTCATTCCATCATCATTTCATCATTCTACTTCAATTATACAAGAAACGAATCCAAGAAACCCTAATTGTGCACTAAATGTAACTTTGACCCGTTTACTCATTTTCAGACCATCTCATTCTCAAGTAAGCAACCAAGAGTCATTGTAAACCCATAAAATGAGTTTACAAACCTTTATCCATCATTAACCATCCTTGCTTCAACAATATACAAGATTTACAAAGCTAGAAAACCCTAAAAGTCTTATACGAACCCTAATTCCAAGCTACGGCTTATTCTTTCAATTTCAACCCATTTTAACTAAAACCAATGATCAAACTTCATTGATAATACTTTATTTAAGCTCTAGGATCTGTATTCCATCATTCCTAATCAATAGTATGCAAAATATAAACCAAGAAAGTCAAGAAAACCCTAAACATGCCCTAATCAAACCCATGACCTCATTTCTTCAATTCTAATCTGTTTTAACCTAAACCAATTCCTAATCTTTGTTAATATTTCCTATATCAAACCTTGGCTACATATATTAACTATCCTTAATCAAGTACACATGAAATAAAAGCTTAAAAACTTGTGAAACCCTAGTCGAACCCCAAAACAGCCCGAACCCCTTCACCATCAAGTGCAAAATTCTTATGTGAACCTCTTCTAGAAACCCTCAAGTGGCTTACCCACCTACTTAGACCACTTATTGGTAAAAAATGAGAGAACATGGATTCTCTTTTTCTCTCATTAGCCGTGGCAAGCATAGGAGGTGTCCACCTCTATAATCTACAATCCTTATTCAAACAACTCACACCATAGCTCCCACACATCACCAACTAGACCCTCCACACATCCATGAACAGATCCTAAGTGTTCCTTAACTCCTTTGCCTTCAAACAACTATAAATAGGACCTTAGATAGCTGATTCTAACTTGCACCACACCTCTTCCTCTATAACCCTTACATAGAAGCAATCCTTTTCTCTAATAGATCCTAAGTGATCTTAAGAAGGCTCAAGTTTAGAAAGGAAGCAAAAGAAACCAAGAAACGAAGCCTAGGAGTCGTTATTCTAGGCGTACAAAGCCTAAAGTCCCGATTCTGACCCGTTTCCAAGCGATAAGCTCAAGACCATGTTATGTGACATGGCTGTTTACTATCATTTTCTATATCAACCTTCCCTGTTAAGATTGAGATATAGTCGTCAGCTTTCATTTTGGAATATTTATTACATCTACATATCAGGTAAGTTCATAGCCTCGCTTTTCAATCTCTTTAATGTTTTCAAAAACCCGCGAGGGGGATACATGATTATTACAAACTCTTTTATATACTCGTTTATCTTATAACAATGTGATTACTTTTCAAAGACTTAACGAGTTCATAACCTCACATACTTTATAATCCTGTGATACCTACTATAAACCATGAATGCAAGTGTTTTCTAAACTATATGCTATCCTGATATATTATTGCCTAAGTACATGAAAATATCTATTTGGGTAGTATCTCCCAATATTTCTTTAATGTCTCTTTGGGTAATATCTCCCAATATTTCTTTAATGTCTCTTTGGGTAATATCTCCTAATATTTCTTTAATGACTCTTTGAGTAATATCTCACAATAAGTTTTGAAGAGTGGTGTCCAAGGGTATAGATAGGATAACAATAGAGGGCTAGAACTAGCTTAGAAAGGTGTTAGGAGGTGGAGAGGGGTTTGGTTTGCCAAGGTGGTGACAAGAACGTTCAACTTGGGGTGCAAGGTGACAAGTAACTTACAAGGAGGTGGTGAGGTGTTGAGGTGCTTAATCTTGGGGTTCAAGGGTGGTGACAAGGTGCTAGGGTGATGGGGACAAGGTGGTGGATCATGGTGGAGGGTGCTTGCTTGGTTCGAGCTAGTTAAGGTGTTACGGGTTCATTAGGGTTTTGGGTTAGGGTTTTGGATTTAGGACGAGCTATGGACTGAGATAGAGGGAAACTATGGTTCAAATGTGATGCTTAAGAAGCTTGTAAGTTGTGTTAGAAAGGTTGTACGAAATGCCTTAGAAAAATGGAGGGAAAATAGGCTAGTTTGAATGTTGTGCTATATCGGGTTGTACCATAAGCTTAAAGGAGTTGTACTAGGGTTTTAGAGGGAAAAGGTATTCAAATTTCATGCATTGTACACTTGTACACATGTCTTGAAAGCTTGTACATTTGTTTTATATGGAAATCTTATACGTAATCGGGATTTTGATATAAACGTTTAATGTATAAAGTCCGTTTTATATTAAACGTTATGGATGGTACATTAAATAGATAACGTATGGTAAAATGAAGTTTAAAACAAATTGCTTGACATATTATAACGTTTACTTGCTATAAATGTTGATGAAATTGGCATTGGTAGGTTGCGTGAGCATGTTTACTTTTGTAATGTAAGTTACATTACATTATGGATGGAATAAAGAAAAAATCTTTTCATGAAAATGGTTGTATCTAATTTAATAGATGAAAATTACACTAAGGAAAATTGCATTTAATTTAATAGATGGATAATTACATAAAGGAAAATTATGGGATATATATATATATAGAGGAGAGTTAATGTGGTGTAGCTTCTTAAAATTGTTAAAATAAGAAGTAATATAAACCATTGGATCTATTAATTAATGTTAGATGATATTAATGACACCTACTATAAAATCATGAATGCAAGTGTTATGCTAAACTATATGCTATCCTGATATATTATTGCCTAGGTACATGGAAATATCTATTTGGGTAGTATCTCCCATTATTACTGTTATATCTCATTTGGGTCAATATTCTCCCAATATTTATTTGGGTTAATATCTAATTAAATATCTCTTATATATCTCTTTAGGTGTATCTCCTTATATCTTTTGGGTAGTATTCTCCTTAACTCTCTTAATATCTCTTTATCTCTTTATGTGATTCATGAGTTTAGGGTGATAATACTGTTTACTATGACAATAATGTTTTCTTAACAATTCTTCCTGCATTAACCCAAATTTCTATTTATTGATAACATGTATTTTATCTTTTACATTTCAAACCTACATGATTTCAATAACTTTGTGTTGACCCTTTTTAGCATGTTTATCTCATGTAATTGAGCAAGTTGCGGTATGGAGTGGCATGGACTCAAAGGTGGCTGAACTGTTATCATTCAAACATAATGTTTTAGATTTTGGGACCTGCATTTTGTAAAAACTCTGAATATAATGAATGATAACTAAATTTTTCCAACAACGTCTCTTTTAAAGTTGTTTTCTATGATTATGATTGTTGTATCCAAGAGTAATACCCAGATTATCTTCCGCTGGCGTTTATTTTATAAAAAGGAGGATGGTCTTGTTTACATATAACAACCTGTAATTTTCATAAATGTAAATATCCATCTATTAGTTAGATGACAATGTACAATTATCCATTATTATATTAACTTACATGTTTTGGGAAATTTTTTGCTTTATTACAATGATTACTTTGCCAATATCTCAATATGCAATATTTCTTGCATAACTAAAGTTAACGAGCTCACGCAACCTACCTATGACAACCCTATCATCATAATATGTCAAGCAAAAATCATAATATGTCATGTCAATATCATAATATCATCTTTAAAAAGTACATTACTCATACAAGGTACCATTTGCAACATATATCAATCAGGCTTTTTAAACGTTATACGTATGCCTATTACACCTAATTCCTTGAATGATTAATATCTAAAGTGAATGCAAAAAGTACTATGGCCATATTACAAGCTACCAAACATCTCATGTGATAAATAATATCTCTTCAAGGCAAAGTATAGTCTATTTAAAGACAATGTACAAGTCATTAGCATGATCTTTAATAATGCCGGTTTACCTTCTGTTTTCATCTAATTTCTTCACCATCACTTTTGTAAGCTACTTCACTCATAATATAGTAAGAATGTGTAAAACCCTAATTATTTCTATTCATATAGCTTTCATTACATTCTTTTTACATCAAAACCCTACACCCTTAAAAAACGAGGCTAGGTTTCTAAACTATGACCCGTTCTTATCATTTTATCGATTGTTAAACCCAAACCAACACTCAATTAAGTTGTAATAACTTAATTTAAAACATTCTCAATCATATTCCATCATAATTACATCAATTCACTCCAACTATTAGCAAAACGAATCCAAGAAACCCAAATTGTGCCCTAATTTGAACTTTGACCCGTTTACTCATTTTCTACCCATTTTTTAACCCATACACCTATCAATTTTGAATATATAATGTTAATATAAGTCTCTTAGGATCAGTAATCCTATCATTACATGATCAATTATAAATCGAATTACAAGTAGAATAATCAATCCAAACCAATAATGCGAGCCCTAAATGTACCCGTATACACCTTTCTTTCATTTTAACCTATTCCAAAATCCTATATTGCAATCAAGAACCTCCATGACTAAGCTAATTCATCCCTAAGCTACTTACAAGCACCTCCTTTCATTTTTTTATTAAAAAATTATGAACACATGGTTCCTTGTTTAGCATGCTTAGTAGCGGGCAAGCAAAGAGATAAACAACTCACCAAAGCTAGTTTCTAGCTTAACCAACACATCCTATAGACCCTCCTCATCATCCTATAGACCTCCTACATGTCCTTACCAGATCACATAACATCCCTTGGCCGCCAAGTCCATTTCGTGTATAAATAGGAGCCAAAACCTTCATTTTCTTCTTCCCACGTCCTTCTCTCTCTATAACCCTTACATAGAGCACATAATTTTCTCCTTATAGATCCTAAATAGGTCTTAAGAAGTTCTCATAGTTCGAAAGAGCAAAAGAAACCTAAGGAAACGAAAGGCCCCGGATAAGTCGGTTTATTTAGGCGTTCGAAACAGCTAATAGGCCTGATTCCGAACCCCTTTCTAAGATATAAGCTCAAGACAGGTTCTATAGATTATACTATGTATTCTACCTTTATAATGTTCATTTGATCATGCATAAGATCATAATTAATGCTTTTGAACTCAAAAACCTATAGTGTTATACCTTTTTGATCCATAAACCGTACACACAAAACCCGTAATTTCAATGTTTTTTACTTAATCTATAAGATAAGCTTGTAAACTATCTGTGATATCTTTCCGAATTATGCTTAAATAACATTAAATAAGTGCTTTGATAAGTCATGTAAAGAATTGAGCTTAAAAACACGTCGAGTTTTCATTTTTAAAACCCCTAATTGACCCGTTTTGCTTCCTAGCTTTATCGAATCATTATTTTTAACTTGAGTTGTGTTAAACTCTTACTTATTTTAGTTTTTATAACTTATCAAATGTCTATGAAATGGTGGAAATAAGCGTTGATTAGGCAATTTGGACATGTTTTGTAACTTATTATCCTGCAATGGCGGTATATATGTAACTTTTAGAAACTTATAACTATAAAGGACTAAGTAATGTCATTTATCAAAAGTTATAAATATAGGGGTTATTGTATCACTTTTCAATGTGGTAAGGTTTACTTTGTTTTCTTTAAAAAGTTGAAGGTCCAAAGTCGTAAAAAGTTGCAAAACTCAAAGCGGTATATTCATGCCACTTTCCAAACTTCAAGGGTCTAAAATGTAACATTTGAAATAGTTTTAAAAAACAAAATCAAATCTTCACACGAATTATAACTTTAAATTAACGCTTGTCGTGCTTTGGCATTCCAGAATATTGGAATTAAAATGCTTAAAAACTGCTTTTGGTATAACTACTCTTTTATACCATTCATTTCGATGGAGCTTTAAAAAATCAGTCCAAGATCCATATCAATACCACAATACTAGGGAGCTTCATATATTAAAGGTGTTTCATCCTTGGATTAGTTCTGAAGGAGTTGTTGGGTTTACGATTTTAAAGTGCCCTAGCTCTCAAACGTTTACTGAATAATTTGAATTAGTGATGGCGCCCGGACAGGTGTTATGATAAAATATAATATTATAAAAGCTGCATATCGATGTAAAATCTATAATATCTCAATCAAACCTCCACCCCGCAAAATGACTTGACTTATTATTACCCCTGGATGCCCATACTAAGACAGTTACTTTCATTTCATTTAAATTTGTATCAATTTCCCTATAACATGTTCAGGTGAGTTCATAGCCTTAGCATTTTCAATCTTTTTATAAATCGCATGGACCGTTTCGGGCCGGTGAGAGGGAGGCTAACAGGACGTGTGCTTTTGTCTTGGATACATTGCTAATAACATGAATGCAATTTTGCTGTATGCTTTTCAATTTACTATTGCTAAGTAAACTGCTTTGCCTTTAAGTCCCCATAATCACGAACCGTTGTTATATTACTCTCCGTGTAATTAGTAATCAAGCGGAATGGGATGAACTAGAGTCTTATTTGGGGACTGTGAACTCCCGTTCTGTGTGTACCCAGAGTTACAATTAACCAATTGCACACGTCATTAGGAATCCGCGGGTAGATTTGGGAAAAGATACCCGTAGGGCTATATCGTCATCACCATACCTAAGGCTTCGGATTCATGAGCTAGTGTGCTAAAGTGTATTATAATATGTTTGTCAATAACGGGTGTAATATTAACGTAACCAATATCGGCACTTGCATTTCAAATGTAGTTGAACTGTAAACATATGGATTTCATCAACCGTTTTGTGTTTGAGTTTTTAGCATGCTTTTTATCTCGGTAGACTAATGGCACGGAGTGGCAGAGGACTGAAGATGGAAAACGGTTGAGTCATTCTCAAGCTTTGATGGTGTATACTGATTTTTGGGGAACCTCTCGCGTTTGTAAAAACTTTGAAGAAATAATAAATGTTAACTTTTTTCATAAAAACAGACCTCTGTCTGTGAGTTTCGTTTTTCTATGAGTTTTTTATAACTATTGTCCTTTAATAGTAATAGACCCAGATTTAGCTTCCGCTACGATATGTAAAATGGAGGTGTTTCATGTGTTATGTGTGTGGTAGTGATGTGAAGATGTTGATGTGCTAATGTTGTATATGTGGTCTTTATCGTGTAGTGAGGATATTAGTGTATAGTCTTGGAGAGTGAGTAGTAGACGTGTGAAAGGAGGCTAATTATAAATAGATGGCGCTGCGAATCATGTAATTATAAAGGCATCGAAACGTAGGACTTTGTGCCATGATTGCATTGATTGATGTTTGTTTGTTACTTGGTAGTGTGAGGTGTGGTAATGTTTGCAATCCTGATAAGGATGGTTATATGGTTAGGGAATTATTCTCTTAACCTAATGTACGGATGTGTTATGGATAGTTGTGTAGATAGTAAGTTTTCCTTCTATCTAACATTTGCGGATACATATTAGTACTACTATTACTATTATTGAGGTTGTTTGTTTGCTCGATTATTCGTTTGGATTCCTAACTCTAAGTGTAGAATCCCTTCATCGTACTTGTTGTAAGGAGGTCTTATCTTCCTATTTGACATCTTGATGTATATTGGTTGTTCGGATCTGCTGCTGCTTTTGGTTATTAGTACATATTACTGGTTTTTCACCTCGTAGTTGACTTCTCATAGGAATATCGGAATTTTTCCTTTTAAGCACTATTTGTTCATGACAATTTAGTACGGATATTTACTCCCTTGGTTATGTATCTCTTGGTTTTCATAACCCATTGGCGACGTGTTAGTATCGATGCTTTTAGGTTTGCTCTGTTGATTGTTATTTCGGATAAGACCTTACGTTTTCTTTTGGATCCGTAACGTCTTGCATAAGTTTCTCTTGTACGAGTACGTTTGATTTTATTCTGAGTATATGGTTTTTGGAAAGTTTTTTCTGTTCGTTTTTTTTACAAAAGCAAACATGAATGTGTGTTAGGTCTGTACGGTGTTATATAAATCCATTTTGTATTGCGGCTTTTTCAAATTGTTTGAGTTGATCCTTATATTATAATTATTGTTCTGATATAAATAAAAAAAAGAGAACCCCTTTGGCAGCAATACTCTGTGATGTTTGGCGCAAAGACTTATGTGTGAGTGTATAAATGTGATGTGTATTTATTGAATTGTAAAACGTGTTTTCAATAGAATGAGCAGTGTGTTGTAATTAGATGTCATGTTTAAGTTGGCCTTGATCATATTTAGTATGATAAAAGAATTGTGTGGTGGTATTATGTTCTTAAATTTTCAGTTATGAAAGTGTAGGTTTTTTGTGAAGTATTGATCAGGTGTAGGTAAGATGTGAGTACTGTGTCATGTAGATAAATTTCTCGTAGAGTTGTTTCTATGAACAAGACCATGGATTAGAAAGGAATATTTTGTATAATAAGGATTAGATCTTAGTAAATATTTTTTTTTAAATGATTGTAGTATTTGTTAAAAGATGACTGTATTGTGTTATTTTGAACTATGTGATTTGTGTGTTTGAAATCATGTATTTAGATTGGTTTTGTGGTAGTGTAAATTGATATTGTTGGTTGTGTTTCAGAGTAGAATGTTTTGTTTCTTTTCGTATTTGTTTATGTGGTCTGTTGCGGATGGCTTTCGTTATGTCTATTTGATTTTTGTCATGGAAACGCCTGTTTGAGGTGTTTTTTTCGTTTGCCGTTTCACTCGGTACATTACGGTATCCGCTTGTTCTTTCAGGGTTTCTTTTATGTGCTATTTGTGAATCCGATCGTCTAATTGATATGTAGTAATTGTCACATGATGTTTATTCGAGCCGTGATTTGGTATTCTGTGTCGGTTGTTTATTCGATCTATTTGAATAATGTGTCGTAATCCTTATGTTGTAGACTGTTGAGTTGGTATACCGGTACAGGTCAGTGGAGTCTTTTTGTGTGATGTGTGGGATGTAGATTTGGCTTCTGATTGGTGAGAGAATAGGGTATAGGTGATAAGTATGTCATAGAAGGTGGTTAGTATTATCGCTGGTAAAGTGAATGAGATTACTTCGGGTTCAAGGTGAGTATCTCAAGGAGTCGCGGAAAAAACCTTATTGAACACGAAGGTAGATTTGAAGCGGAAAGTGGAATGATATTTTGTCATACCAGCTGTAAGTTTTGGGGTGTAAAGGGTATTGTATTCATGTTGGGTGGTAGTAACGTTCGGTTATACGTGTATATCTTGGCTTTTTTTTTTAAATTATAAGGCTCACGGACGGTAAGGTGGTCTCGTTTTATATTTTGGGTTGGTTTATTTATTATTTTGACGTTAGTTTTTTTTCTTTTTTTTTTGAACATACGCGGAGGGGAGCAGGGTAAGAGGTTTTTACAGTTTTGTATTGTTTGTGGTCGGAACAAAAAATCATAAATATACAATACAACAAAAACCCGGGGAAGTATTTATTTTTTTCTTCGTCTCTTTTATTTACCCGAAGAGTTGTTTTTGTAGTATTTTTTTTTTTTTTTTTTTTTGGGCTATTTGGTAACATGGACGTGTTTATTTTTTTTTTGTTTTTATTTTTTTTTTTTTTTTCTATTTATATTGGAGGTGGGGGGCGGGGGCGAGCGCTGGCGAGGGGGTGGCCCCCCCCCCCCCCCCCCCACCCCCCCCCCCCTTTTTAAGTTTTGCGGAAAAGGCTAGTATGCGTAGCAGTTTTCGTTTGTCGGTGTTTTTTAGGTGTTTTAATGTATAGCAATGCTTTTGATTTGTGTGGTGTAAGGTAAGGCTTGTAGAGGGGTTTTTTAGAGGGAGGGGTTTGTTGAATATGTTTCGTAAGGGACTTGTGATTGGATACACAATCGACATGTTGACTTCCGTTATTATTGATTTTAGTTCCAATTGGAGAGAATGCCAACAGTCTGCGAAGTATCCATATCGTCTTGCACCCTACGAAATGCAAAAGTCACTATTGTCTGAGAGACTAGATATATCTCAATAGTTCGCTAAGAACCAAAAGGTTTTCATACGACTAGTCATTTTCCGTGGGGAGCACCCAGAGTCGTTGTTAAAACGAGAAGCATGGAGTTCATTTGAAGTTAGTGTTGGTGAATTGTTGAGGAAGGAGGAAGCTTGATGCCAAGTTTTCTTGAAGTGTTGGGGGGTGGGTTCACCTGTCTTATTGTATGGTCATGTGTTATTGTTAGGTTGTGTTGTATTGCGAATTGGTGTTTGTGTTAATCGTAATGTTTGTGTTTTTTGTTCCATATATTTTTTTTGTTTTTTGCTATGCAACACTAACCAATAATTATTTTATTTTTAGTTGGAAGGAAGTGCATTTTCTTAGTCGCAGTGGTCAACCCATAACGTAATAACATGGTCCGATCGAGCACAACTCTAATATCTTATAGATCTAAAGAACTAATACTCTTATTCAAGGCAACCAATTTAGTTAGCTTGTAATACCCCAAAAGGAGTGAGTGATGTGAAAATGGGAATACCTAAGACACCATCAGAGATATGATTATTCTTAGGATCGGCAGGTTACCTACCTACGTTTCATCACAAACTTTTCTAAGATTGTTAAACCCATTACTTACCTAACTGAAAGGAATTAGAAGTATGAGTGGGGCGCATAACGAGAAGAGGTTTTCCAGTCTTTGAAGAATGATTTGTGTGATGCTTCAATAAATCGAATGTAGTGGTTGATGCGTTGAGTAGAAAGTGAGAGAGGGAACTAAGAAGAGTAAGATGCAATGTCCGCCATGACTATCTAGTCAAGTGTTATGGACATGGATTGGCTATTCAGTAGAGTGTATTAAGTAAGAGAACGCCGTCAGCAGGATATAGAAAATGTTGCGTGACCTCGGACAACAAATGGAAAAAGAGGGTAGATTATTGTTAGTACTTTTAATGGGATTAAAATTAGTTTTAGTGAAATATGAGTATGGGAATATCGCTACCATCTAGGTTAAGGCAAATGTGGTGGCTGATGCGTTAATACGGATAGGAACGAGTGAAAAAACTAGGCGTGTTCTGAGCGATGGCTATGACCATTCAGTATAGAGTTAGAGGAATGTTACTGGCATCCACTAAAGTAGGGTGTTCAAGAATAACCACGAGAACGTACTCGCCAAGAAGAAAGATTTACATTTTTTTAGATCAGACAGATGGGACCAGAAAGAGACAAAAGTTTGCACTTTATGGAATCAGATATGGGTATGTGAGTAGGATGGTGGTCGTGAACAATAATTATCGGATGAGGCTCTATAAGTCCAAGTTTTTCCTTACATCTTGTGCGGTATAAAGAATGTCTCTGAGGACCTTTCGATGTGTTGCTTATGCGGGGCCGGGAATGAAGGTGGGATATGCGACATATTGTTTTACGAATGTTTAACTTGTGCAAGGTGAAGGATAAGCATCAACGGGACTTCAGGCTTATTCACACAACAAAGATACCATGATGGAAGTGGAAAAGCATAACCATGTGATTCTATCACATAAGTTTCGTAAAAAAAGGAATGGTCAGATGCGATATGGGATGTAGTTGATAGACTGACCAAATTAGCACATTTTTTGGCAATTACGTAAGAGGATTATCTGATACGGAGAATTTGGCGGAAGGTTGTGCACTGAAGAAATTGTCATGCATCATGAGAGTGATGTGTCGATTTTATTTCGGATAGTGAAGCTGAGGTTTACATCAAGTTCTCTGGCTAACCGTTCACAAACGTATTAGGAATGCGATAGGATATGGGAGCAGGCTTATCACCCTCCGACAGATATACAGAGTAAGCGTATAATTCAGGTACGTTGGAGGTTATGTTAACGGGTGCATGTGATACCACTTTGGGTGGTAGTCTTGGGTTGTCCACCTATCTTGTTAGCTGAATTCTTTATAACGTCACGATTATCACCCAGCATTGGTGTGATCCGTTCGAAAGACTAACTATATGAAAAGAAAAATGTAGGGTCCCCGTGCTATTGGGCTAAATTGGGGAGGTTAAGTTTGATTGGACCCGTATTAGTGCAGGAAATGGACTAATAAAGTAGTGGTATAAAAGGAAGCTCAAAGCGACCAATAGATCGTCAAAAGGCTTGCTGAGACAACAGGCGGTGTCAAAACGTTGGAATTTGTGGTTGGAGACATGTAATGCTAATGGTTTTTGCCTTGCGAAGGGCGTGGTTCATTTTGGGAAGATGTTAAGTTAGCCTCGAGGATATGAAGGGAAATTTTCAGATTCTGGAAAGGATCGGTCCATGTAGCATATCGGTTAAGAATGTTCTGAGGAATTGAGTTGTGTAATGACACATTTCACGTGTCAACCTCAAAGAAGTGTTTGTCGGTATGACGTAGCTGTCAGGTGCCATTGGATGAGATTATAAGGTGAAAAAAAAAACATCTCTTTGACTTTTCGTTGACTTGGAACCTGTAGAGATTATGGGACGTTAAAATTAAAGAGTTAAAACGTCAGTTAAGATATCACTTGTGAAAGGTTCGTTGGGAATTCAAAGCAATGCTCCTAAGTTTACTTGGGGACGCGCGAAGATTATATGAAGTCTCCTCAGTTTATTTGTTGATCGTGTGTTGAATCGACTAGAAAATCTCAAGACGAGATTTCCTAAAGGAGAGGATACTGTGACAACTATGATTTGAGCAGGTTAGTTTATACCTTAGAAATAGCTAAGAGTTCATTTTATGTGTTTAGGTGTGGTGCTATGTGATTTTATGTTTGCTAAGTAGGTTTAGTAATGTGCTTAATATCATTTTGAGGTGTATGGGTATCTCATTTTGAGTGTGTTTGTGTTTGGTAATGAGTATTCCATTTGTTCACGTTTATTGATAAAGGAAAGGAATGGCGTATTGCATGCAATGCTACATCAATAGTTGGATAATTAAGTGTTAAGCGTTTATGGGAAATGTGACATTGTAGAAATGAAATAAGTGAGTGAAAGATAGAAGTTTGTAGCAAACTTTCTAAAAATAGAAAGCGGTTTGGTGAAATGAAAGTTATTATTAGAAAGTTTAGTAAGTAGCGTTTAAGTAAAATGTTTAATCAAATTAGCTTAGGTTTCTAAAAAAACTTAAGGTAATGAAGTAAACAAGGTTAATTAATAATTTATAAAAAATTAAAAATATAGATCTTTAATAAAGGGGCGCGGGGGCGTTCCGGTTTTAAAAGAGTAGAGAAAAAAAGTATATTTTTTATAATCTCAATTTTAGTTTTGGGGACTAGGATTTACTTTATGATAAGTATATATAATAATTATAAAAATAAAACCCTAGACATAATTTTTCTTCTCCTTCCCTTGATGTGCCGTACGAACCCTCCTCCCCTAAGAAAAAGGAAGAAAAAATTTTGATTAAGAAATCTAGGTGTTAGATCGTGTTAACTCAAGAAAGATCGTTAGGTATGTTTCCATTCTTGTTTATTCTTTTAAATCATGTAACAAACCAATGATGAATCTAAGGTTTTATAAAATTCAGAATATTATTGATGTTTAATGATGCTAGGGTGATTAGGGATTGATTAGGGTCATGTTCATGCAATTGGTTAGGTTAGATTTGCGTTAAAACTTTATTTAGGGTTGAGCAGAATTTATGGTAGTGTTCAACGACTAATATCTAAATGATAAAAGTGTGTATTGATATGTTTCTTGAGTCTATGAACAAGCCAAAAGAGTCTAATTTCCAGAAAAACCAGCCTCGAAAGTTTTTAAGGTCGGGAAGGCATTCAAATAACCTCTGCAACAAAAGTGATCAAAACAGTAAATACGGGTCAGAATTAGGTCATGTTTGTGAGGGTGAAACCCTAACTTAAAAGTGGAATTTAGCTTATTCCTTCTACAGTAGTTAAGTTTCATATGTCTATAGATAGTCCTATGAAAATTAGCCTCTGAAAGCATGTCTAAGTATGATAGTTGGAGTGATATATTTTGGTGTGCAATCAGATCCGAATTAGGACAATTTTGAAGTTTGATTTTATTTGGAGTAGTTACACATGTAAGTAATACTTGAGAATAACAAGGTAGTTAATATACTCATTGTAACACCCCCAAATTGGGTCGCAGCGGAATAAGGGTCTGGGGCGTGTTACTCCATAGATCAATAACACAAGATATATATAGAACGACTAAAAAGTCGTTTTAAAACTGATACATTGGATTTAACAAATATTTGATACAAATAGCCCGAAGCTTTAACCTGATCCTTATTATTATTACAAAGATACTGGTTCACAACACATGAGTTTCCCAAAACATAATACAACCATATCTTTAGCATGACTTCCCAAAACAAAATCACCAATGTATCCTTGGCACCTTATGCTTACTGATCTCCTGAAAAACATTGCTTTAAAACGTCAACAATAATGTTGGTGAATTCATAGGTTTGATAAATCATAATATGCAGGACCGCAAGACTTTTTTTCCCGTGATAATGCAACACATGCAGACATCACAAAACCAGATTACATTTTCCTAAGCTCATGATACTGAAGCTCGATGATCTTTCTTGCAATAATAATATATATTTCGCAAATTTCTGCCCGATTAGATGTTCAAATCCCGTAAACATCCCAAAATTCGACAGCTATACTGTTCATAATCCTGGTGATTTTAAAAGCCTATTCACCCGAACGGGGAGTCCCGTGTTCCCCCCAAATAGATCTATTCATAACATTCGCGCTCACATAATGTAATTAACAACTACATCTATGCAATTGACAGTTCATGATAATGGGCTCAACTTGGGTTATCGCTACTTAGGCAAACATGTAATCAATATAAAATATCCACTTGCGTCCAATTTATAAAACAAAGCATGTTTCCACCCCATAGTTATAAATCATTGAAATCGTAAAAATGTGGGGCTATGAACTCACCTTGAGTTCTGATAATCCAAATATCACAGATAACGCGTCACGTAAATCGTCAGATGCAACCTATTTAATTTAAGGTCGTATAAGTACCATGTACTTCGATTAACTAACATCATATACAAGGTTGTGTGATACGCCACCCCGAAGAGGCCTCATTATGAAACTCCCTAGTAATATAGTACTTTGATAACCACATATAATTCTATATAGCTCAATCACCATCTAATTGTTTTGGTAAAATTGTGTTTAATAAGTAAAAATGTTTATAATTACCGTTTTATTAAATATAGCATAACTTTTGCGTTTTAAGCCCGATTTTGACGTTTCTTATGCCCACGCTTTCGTATTAGGACGAGTTATCATAATTTGACATTTTCATATTTTTGACCCTCTGATGAACAGTACTTTTACTGTTCATACCAGTTATAAATTCATTTTTATAGTTTTAGTTATCGTAAAACCTGTAAATGTCGTATTTTATTCGTTATAGCTCTGTTTTTAGCGATTCTTTCAAGCACATTCTCGTTAATGAAAATTCTATCAATTTATAAGGTTTACAAAAATAAATATTTCTTTCATGAACAGTAACTTTTATAAAAATAGTTTTATAAAAGTATTAATTGTCGTAAACTCGCGAAATTCATAACTCGTTCATTTTTAATTGAAAAATTACGATTCTTATCATTTTGGAATCCTAAAAATATGTATAATTTGTTAAAAATGCCAAACTTGCTGTTTGAATAATTTTTATAAAAAGTTTTTAATAAAAAAATTTTACGACTCCGTTTATTAACGTATAACTTGTTTTTACCGTAACTTTTTCGTTATTTATCCGTTTGACAAGTTTCTTACCTTTTCGGAATCGTCATGATGTGTAGAATTTTATAAAAACATAAAATAATATGTTACTTACACGAATTTTGGACAGAATGTGGGATTGAATTTGCTAGGTCCATTTTTAACCTTTGTTTCCATTATTTATCATTTTTGTAATCCACCAAAAGTCTTATATTTTATATATGTTATATCATACATATATTTGTGTCCATAGTTCCATATGTTGTCCTTTTGTCCAATCTTTACAAGTCTATCATAATCCTTTATAAATCATAACTTTCATAATTAACCATAAATCACTAGTTTTATATATAACCATTTTACATAAAACCATGTGTGTACAAGTCTATTTCTTCCAACATGACTTTATTTTAGTGTTCAAGTAACATGATTAAAAGTCCATAATCCACATTAATATGTTATTTGCCTTTCTTATACTTGTAACATATTATGTAACTTTATAAACCCTAATTAATACATAATCCTTTTTATGCTTAACCAAGAGTGTAAATCACTTATGTGTCCATTTTAGCATGATGTTATTAACATCATAAGATATATAAAAGTGTACATTATGATCATTGCAAGTAAAAACTCCATTTACATGATAAAAATCCTAAATGGTGATTCAAGCTATAAAGATATAACATATGCATATAATGATAAATGTAAGAATATAAAGAGTTCTAGATGACCTTATGATGTATGAAGATGATGACAATCAAGTGCTAAACCCTTGTTTAGACTTAAAATCAAAGCTAGCAACAATAGAAAACCCTAGTTTTCTTAATAAAACCCTAGCCTTTCTTTTCTTGATTAATACTTGAAAAAGGTAATCCAATGCTTGGCAACACCTTAGAATATCTTAGGATGGATGTGTGTAGGAGTGTATAGGTTGTAGAAAAATTGCTATGGATTTGGTTGGATGATGGTTTCAAGCCGTGGGCTATAGAGCATAAAAGGGGAGAGTTTTGTGATTTTTTTTTGCTAAGTGTTTATGCATGTGTGAGTTATCTCTCACTTGGTTAGGCATTATATAATCTTAGACTAGTCAAGGAAACACCTAGTGTAATTCAAGGAAGTCTTCTTGGTCTTGGTATGGTAGAAATAGAATTTGTGCCCTAATATGTGTGTTTTTAATGGAGATAGGATGTACAAAGACTACTTGGAAGATTTTTCCTATATTTCTTTGTATACATTGCTATAAATTCGGCATATGTATGATACATATGATATATTTTTGTAACTTTTATGTATTGGGTATAAATGTGGGTATTTGTTGAAGCGTAGAAAAGTTTTGGCGGTTCTGAGTATGCCTAAACGTATTTTATTGCGAAACGTAATTAATTTACGTAACCAATAAAAATAAATTAAACAAGGATCATAATTATTCTCAAAATAATTATTTAATACTTGATTGATGTAAACGCTTAATTGTTTGATGTCTGTTTACATTGAACGCTAAGTTTTAGCTTACGCGATTTAGCTTAACATTTACGATTTAAAGCAAACGCGTACAATACAAAAGGTACATTGTGGATTTATCGACGTCGTCAATGACTTGAAAACACAAGGTGTTATAAGTTCGGCATAAAATCTTTAATTGCTTTCCTTCTCCACACGTTTTCTTGCGAATCCGTCGTACCATATTTGTATATACACACACTTGTATTCATAAGTCAATATCAACATCTCCAAACAAAAGCAAAAGGCCGCCGTTATACATTAAACCTAGTGATAAAAGTGTTCGATCGGTTCGCGTCCAGGTTAAAGGTTTTGGTTCGCTAATGAGCTATAGTTCGTGGTAGGGCTGATTTTTTGGGATTCATCTAACCGTATACGTTTGATTGTGGGTATCAAGTGTTCGGTTCGTATTCGCGTTTGGGTTTCAGTTTCGATCGTGTCTCCTTGAATCTGGTGTTCACGTTTTCCATTTCGATATATTTTGTTTAGCCTTGAGGTAAACTTTGAACCATCCGTTAATACATGTTTAACATAGACGAAGACTATATATGAAAGTAAAAACTATAAATTTCATGAACCTGTGTAGTTATTAATGGCAAGATCTAATCGTGTGCTTCATTAGTAAAATGGAAGTGAGAAATATGATAAGAAAGAAAACTTGTGTGTTACAATATATAAAATCAAGCGGTACACATGATCAGTAGCATGTTAAATATTGAAATCTATGCAAATGCTAATATGAGGTAGTATATTGAAATCTAAACTGGAATAAAGAAATATGCAGTGATTTATGATGAAAAACTAGAACTAAGCATGGTATAATTAGACTCATGAAGAAGGAAACTTTGCATGTGTTGTTTAATATTATAGACTGTCTTATGTAGCACATGAACCAAGCATGTTTAATATTACCAGTTAATTGTTTGATATAAACATCACAAATTTATATATTTCTTCCATCTTGTTATTATTCATAAAACAGACTCTTAGAATCCATATAAAGTTGTATAATAAAGTTTAAGGTACTAGTTTACGTATAAGCGATGTATAAGTCGGGTCTCGATATAAACCGTCTTACGATTAGTCGAAAGTGTTAAGAATATACATGGTCACATTAGCAAATAATTTAAACGAATCGGTACCGAACAAGTAAACCGCAGTAAGCAAGAAGAAATAGTGTTTCAAGCATGGTCATCGTTTTGATTTTGTACGTAAACTCAAATTGTTTCAAAATGAATGAAACTTGATCATAATGCATATTATACATGCATGTGCGAAGTATTAGTTTAATGGAAACACATATTATAAGATGACATATAGGAATGATATGTAACTGTGTAATTAAATATACATATATGGCATGTAACAACAATAACAAAAGTAAGATATACGTAGAACAAAAAAAAAAGAAGCCGTAGATAATAAACATTTAGTATTAATTAATTCTAAAATTTTTGTAGATAAACCGAAGAAGGAGTAAGTCGTGTTTTCGAGTTCGCGTTGATTTGCTTTTAAAGTATAGATATTCTTAATACCTACTTCTCTTTACTATTATTATGATTTATGTGTTTCTTTGTTCGTTTTGTTATTCGTATAGATATTATATCTCATTTGAAATCATTATTCGTACAGATATTATTCGTTTTGTTATTCGTACAAATATTATTCGTACAAAACCATATGATTTATGCGTTGATTCTCATGACATTTGATCCGTACCTTTTTGCTCATTTGAAATCATTATTTGTGACCCGCTATTCGTTTACTACCTTATTTGATAATTTCATTGAACCCCTTGAACTCGTTTGACACATGCTCCATTTGACATTGCCTTGATATAAAATTATTCGTTTTGTTCAGACATGACCTTTGCTGACATATTATATTTGTTTCGATATGCTAAATAAACCTTTTGCTTTGTTTTGATGCCCGAGCTAACTAGCCATGAAGGTACCATGGCCGCGTCATTGAGGCATCAATGGCGTGACACTATCTGTGGTGGTGTGATCAGTCCATGACGTTCTCTTTTGTTTTGTGTGCTCTATTATGCACTTGGCCATATATGATTTGTTGAGGGCATATGGATGCATCCTAGGTACTTTGTTCAGTTTAGTTTTAGTGCATGGTTTAGTGTGGTGCCAACACCCCATTGCACTTTTGTTTTGGTACATTTGGAGTTTGCAGCTCCTATGTACAATTTGATATGATATGATATGATGTATGTTAGATTATCTAGTCTAAGCGTGTGGCATGCTTTAGACTTTTATTTTGAGCTCATGAGGCATTTCCATATAATTTGTTTGGCTATCTATTTTGTTTGTCAATCTAATTCGCCTGGCTATCTAATTCGCCTGGCTATCAATTCGCCTGGCTATCTGTTTCGTTTGGCCATCTTTTTCGTTTGGCTATCTATTGTGTTTGTCTATCTGTTTCGTCTGGGTATCTGTTCCGCTTGGCTATCTACTTCGTTTGGTTACCTATTTCGTTTGGCCACCTATTTTGGTTGGATGCTTATTTCATTCAGCTCTTATGATATACGAGATCCTTGTTACCCAGGTTATGGTGATTCCATTTTGTTTACTTATGCATATTGATCTATCTATTTTGTTTATATTTGTTCACTGAGCTATTTAGCTCAGCCGCATTTCTTTTCTTCACGGCAGGTAATCAGGGAAAGCTGGGTTTTGAGTGAAGAGTGCATAGGAGCGCATATCGAATTACCTTGAGGATTAGCATACCAGATCTACACTAGAAGGTGATTAGCTATTGGAGTATGAGATCTATTGTTCGCTTAGACAATGATTACATTCTAGATTTTGTATTGCCTTAGTAACTTGTGTAATTTGCCAAACCATTTTTAGTAAAGTCTTCTGCTTCCATATGTTTTGGTTTCGTAAAAATGTGACATTCGGGCCTGTTTCGGGATGGGATGTTACAAATCGAGTGTTTTTCTAATTTAGCAAAACTTTGTAAAAGCTCAATATAAACTTCTTTAATAACAGTTTCAGTTTGTTTCGAAAGCTTTTGTGCAAGACATTCACATTCTTTCACTTTATGGAGATATAAGCATTGCAATTCAGTGTGAGCATCTAAATCAAATAACGAATGAAAATAAGAACACATAACATCATTAGAAACACACTCTTGAATAAGTATATCATACATGTTTGAAAATTATGCTTTATCAGATTCAAGTTTGTCAATTTTGTTTTTAAGTGATTCAACGTACTTTAAATCAACATGCATTTCTTACTTAAGTTCATGAACAAATGTGAAGCTATCATTTTGTGTCTTTAGGGCAAGAGGCATCAAACATGTTTTCATTAGCACTTCCATATCAAGAGCAGTTGGTGCACGAAAATGATCATGAGAATGCTTTTACCAAGCTTGATCAACAAGTTCTTTAAAATGATTTATGTTATTCATCATTACATTATATGCTTGTCTACTTTTACTTATTTATTTGGAAACATGTAAGAAACTAATGTTTTTGAAAATATTTGGTTTAGATTTCACAAAATATTTTCTCCACATTTTCTTTCTTACTTCATTTGCATGTGCCAACTGTTCTTGATATTCCTGTGATGTTGGTTTGAAAATTTCATAAAGACTATTTAGCTTTGTGTAGTCATAAGGTCGCACTAAGTCTTTATTTAATTTTGATTGACTCTCATTTTTAAGAGTCAGGGTCTCTTCCCTATCAGGGATGAGTCTGTTTGCAGGATCAGATTTGTCATACAGGATCTCATACAAACATAGTTTTTCAGATTGAGCCTTTTTTAGGTATATTGGATTTGCAAAGGTTTGTCTACCTTTAAATGTTGGGCCTTTGGGAGCTAACATATGAATGGTTTGAATTGATTGATTCCTTTTGTAAACAATTTCATTCAAAAACTTTAATTGATTTTCCATTGAAATCATTTTGTCAATGTCTTTTTCTTCCTTAGGTTTCAAATCCGTTATTACCTTTGTTTTCTCTTTGACAAGACCTTCATAATGTGACTTTGTTAAAAGACTTTGTTTGACTAACTCATCGTGTTTCTCTTTGACAACAAAAATTTCATAGGCTTTAAGTTTTAAACCTTCTTTTATGTCAATTTCTTTTTGAGCTAATAGTCCTAGAGTTTCATTTAACTTATGTTCAAGTTTGTCATAGTCAACTGTACGATCATTTAGGGTCTTGTACGTCTCAAGCTCAGTCTGTTTATTTTGAAGTGCAATTAGACAACTATCCCGATTACTATTAGACTCCCCTAGAGTTCTACTAGTTTCCGCAAGAATAGATTTGCACTCTTTCAATTCATGAGCAAGTGGTTTGTTTGCTTTCTTTAATTGCTTTTGAATCTTTATATTTTCATCAACATTAAGTTTTAAATTTGCAAGCACAACACGCTCATCATCACATTCTACATCATTTTGGTCAGTTTAAATTATATTATCACACATATCTGGTGAATCGGGAGTGACATTACTATCAACCTTTTCCACTACACATGTGTTAATAATGCATTCAGGTTGCTCAGAATGTTGTGTGTCAACAGCAAACACATTATATTCAGCAGTATATGGTACCTCAACCATTGGTTCTGTGTCATAAGAAGGTCTGATGTTCGTATCATCCCCAGAAGTGCTTTTGTCATTGCATTCATTCCTTGACCCGCTGCTTTCATCTCCAGATGTGTTGATTTGATTCTCTAAACCTTGATCATTCCATTTGTCTGATACAATCATACTGCAGTCTTTTTCTCCCGAACTAGCATCCGAATGCTTTAACCTTTTGAACCATGCACTCTTGAATCTACAACTTTATTTCATTCAACCTTTTCAACCTATTATGTATCTCTTGTTCATGACGTGCTCTTTCAACAATACATTGCTCAATAGATTCCATGTGTTGGATTATCAAGTCTTTGAAGGATTGAGCTTCCATTTAAGTGTGGTCTTTGAAGTCTTGCCTTACTTCTCGAGAATTGGAATCATAATTGGAAGACTTGAGCGTCTCTGAATGTATGAACTTGTCAAACTACACTTTGATCACACTTAGAGCAGATTTGGAATCATTCTCGTGAAGTATTTCATTGTTGAGTTGCTTTTGTAAGATAGTCATGTTTTGAGATAACTCATACTTGAAAGTTCTGACGTCGGTATGAAAGAGGTGTGAAAAGGCTCGTTGGAACGATGGAAAGTTAGTGAAAGTCTGCCTTTTGAGACGTTGAGTGGTTGTTTTAAGTTTATTAAATGTGTTCACGGAGTTCTCTTTTAAAATATTTGCTTGCTTTTGCAGTTGTTGCATCTCTTGTTCATCTAAATCCGAACACGAAGATAAATTATCTTTCGTTTCCATTGTAAGGTGAATTGTGAAGTGAAAATGATTTGTAGGATCTTAAGTAGGTAAAGTGATTGTTGTTGTGGATTGAATTCAATTAACGTTCACGGGATTTTACAAATCTATAATTTAAACCGAGAAAAGAGTAATCTTTTATAGGATTTTACTAAATCAAGAAGAAACCATGAAAGAAAATTTGTTGTTGTTGAAGAACTTGAGCTTTTGTTCAGGATTGATGAGCTAAAAACGATGAACGGTTACCACACTTTCAACTTAAAATGATTAACAGTTGATTAAAACAAAAACAAGGACTAATGGTGCAATTGAAATCCAAGTTTAATGCTTCACAGTTGTTAATTGAAGTTGGAAGGACTAATGGTGCAATAACGGTTCACTTTGGAGGACTAATGGCTGAATTATAAGAGCTAAGGACTAACGGTGAAAAACAAATTCAACTACGAGGGGTTAATAAACAAGGGAAGGACTTGTTGTGAAATTGTCTTGAAAACCAAGGATTGCATGTGTCAAATTTGAATTTTGTTTAATAAATAATCACATTTCCCTCCATTTAGTCTTTCTTCTTCGTTTAAAATTAGAAAATGATAATGATTGTATATCCTTACTCGCGGACTCGTACAGTTATCGTCGGTATTAAATAAACACACCACGTTGATCGTAAAAGGATCACGATCGTAATGATATAGATTAGAAGACCCGTGAATAACCGAAGCACGAACCCGAAAAACCTGAAACTACACGAAATGAACACGTTTAACCATTTTATGCTTATGTATAAATCGCTTAGGTTTTACTATGGTATAAATGGCCCAAGGACATTGTTGACTTCAAGACCAGGACGGAATCTTCATCAGATCATATTAAAGTGTACGTCTTTCAGTTTGGAAGTGTCTATAAGTACAAAGGTACGTATGTCTGAATACAAAAATAAATTATGCCATTTTTTTGTTGTAACCGATGTTGTACGGTATATATGATAATCTAAACTAAGTGTTATATTTCTACTTATATCAGAATCCGTCAGTGTTTCAAATACCTTTTACTCAAGCCGTTTTTTCATCAATGAGGATATTCTTGAAATTGATGACTTCAGGTCAAGGTATGTATATGCTACACTTTATCTAAACACATTTGCCTACTATATATGAACATTTAATCTGATATATTATCCTTATTTATAAATGAATATAATTTCTTCTTTTAACTTGATTGTTAGTGTAAATGTTATGATATTTAAACTAAATATTACCTTTGGTTTTAATAATGACAAACAAGTAACTTGTAATTCATAACGTAAAATGCGTAATTACTCGTGACCACAACTCATCAACACATACATTCATCAACTCCTCTCGACGTCTCGAGTCTATTAAAGTAGATATTATATTGTATATTTTGTGTAGTCGGCCCATTGGCCCGAGCCTATAGTCTAGAAGGTTCCTTTGTATCCTATATATAGGTTGGCTATTATCAATTGTAATCAAGCAATCAATCAAAAGAAGGAGATGATTAGGGAAAGATTGATATTAGGCTCTGATACCATAAAGGATATTGATTTGCTTTGATTGATTGCTTTTATTACGATTGATAATAGCCAACCTATATATATGATACAAAGGAACCTTCTAGACTATGGGCTCGGGCCAATGGGTAGACTACACAAAATATACAATATAATATCTACTTTACTAGTATGTATATATATATATATATATATATATATATATATATATATATATATATATATATATATATATATATATACGAGATCAAATAAATCACGAAATAAGTAAAACCAAACACATCCTTAAGGGTTGAACCAAACACCCCTGTTGGGTGTTAACTGCAGTCCCAAACACCCCTTGTGGGGCTGTTACCAAAGCCAAACACACCCTTATTAGGGGCTGCTGTTCCAATCGCACCCTTTGGGGTGGTTAAACAGCAAACCAAACGCTCCCATTGGAGCTGCTGTACCAAACGCACCCTTACGGGTCGCTGGACAACGAACCAAACACACCCTTAAGGGTGTTAAACCCAGATTCAAACACCCCTTTTGGGGTCAAAAAACGCAGAAAAAAACACCCCTGCTGCGGGCGTGTTTTCAGCCGAGTATACCAACAAAACCGGAAGCCGATAACTAGAAATAAGCTTAATCAACACCATGCAATTAAGTTATAATTCAAGGAGAATAATAATAAGAAAAAAAAGAACAAATCAAAGAAGTTAAGCTTAAATAAACGAAACCATTATTATTTAGTTATATAATTTTTTTTTACAAGAGATATAATCATCCAAACTCGAAAATAGGAGGAGTGAGGTGGCGGTGATTGCGTCGGCTGCTGTGGCGGCTGTTGGTGGTTCGGAGATGGAGAGGGAATAAGTGGTGAGGGCGTAGATGGTGACAGGGTGGCGGTGATGTTAGTGTTTTCGGTGTGGATCTGTGGCAGAGAGGGTGGCCAACGGTTGTTGATATTCGAGGTGAGGGTGGCGTCGGCGGTGGAAGAGGTGGTGTGGTAGTGGTGTCGATGTGATGGTGGCAGCGGAGTAGGGCCACGGTAGAGGAGAGTGGCGGCATGAAGATGAAAGTGGTGGTTTGGTGGCGTGTGCATGCGGCGGCTGGAGGGGGCGACGGCGACGGTGGCCGGAGCTGGCCAAATTCCGGTGACGGCGTCGGATAATTAAAGAGAGTGTGGAGAGTGTTTTAGGGTTTTGTGTATGTATGTTATGAGATAAATGAGAAATAAAAATTTGTTTATACTTCGAAGTTTCAAACAAAGTGGCAAGTATTGCATAGATGAGGGTAAATTTTGTAAATGTTTTGCGTAGTTTTATAAAATAATGACTCGGGACTCGTTTGGGGTACTTAACGGATGATTTAAAACACGAAACTTGCGCCATTGTTTTCCAAATAAAATTTCCATCGAAAATAAGTATTTACTTGGCCATATTTCATAAATATTTGGTAACATTTATTTAAAATGTTCATTTTGTTTATTCTAGACACCATATCAAGGGTAAACTTTATTCGTAAAATAAAACGTTAACTCGAATATTTACGTTAATAATAAACGTTTTTAAATAAGATATTGAATAAGATGATAATTAATTTATTAAATATTTTTATTAAATAAATTTTGATAATTAAATTTAAAATAATTAGTATCGTGTCGGTACGCGTTGTTCTCTTTTTAGCCAAATAACTTTGAAAAAGATAAAAAAAAATTATAAATGAGAATTGTAGTAATAATTATGATTTATTATTAAAATAAGTCCCGAAAAATTATTAGTTACGGGGTAATTGTTTTTATATGAAGATAAAAGGTCAAACGGTCAAAAGTCAAGTCAAACCTGAAAAGTCAAAGGGTAAAATAGTCATTTAGAGTTCCAAAAATTTCCGGTTGTCACATTCTCCCCTCTTTTAGGAAGCAACGTCCCGACGCTTAATCGCTTTATTCCTCCCAATTTCACTTCAATGGGTGAAAAATATCATTCTCGAACGGATTCACATGTTCTCACATTCTAGCCACACGACCTCGGCGTATTTAGAAAATTTTCAAAGTAAAAATCAATTCAAAAATCATCGATGATCACACTAATCAAATTAAAACATATATCGACCAACGGGTCTCGCTAAAAGAGATCACGCCATTATAAAAATCGTCTGGAGTGAACATAACTCCATCGAGAGTGTTACAATATTATTCAAACAAGGCGCTTATCATTAAGCTTACAAAATCACATAATTGCATGCTCGCTAACCGTCAAGCCACGCAAATTGAAAGAGAGCGCATTGAGGCGGTAATCACTCGGAGTACACATAAATCTATCGAATGCACTACAACATTAATCAAAACAAGGTACTTATCATTAAGCACATATAATCACATAACGTCATGCTTGCTAATTAGCCAAGCCATGATTAAAAACAAATAATTCCGGCTAAGACCAACTCAAGAAATCACGGGACTGATAGCCATGGATGCATATCCAAATAGATTTTATCATTGTAGGGTGTTCACACGCGGATCCATACCCAAATAGAGATTTTCAACATCACAGGGTGCTCACGGGCTTTATAGCCATGGATACATACCCAATAAGAGATTTTCAATATAACAGGGTGCTCACGGGATTCATAGCCATGGATACATACCCAATAAAATGGTCAAGTCGTCTAAACTCTGAGCATTCTTCATGGTGCCCCAAGCGCGGTCGTCACCGGCTCGACTGCCAATCCGTGGAGTTATCGAGCTCGCACACCAATTGCGACCGAGCCTACCCGACTCCGTCTCGTGTCTTTCAACGAGCGTCGAGGACCCTTATCCCGTGTCTTTCAACGGGGGGCTAAAAGTCCGGGTACACGTTACCTACCGATCGGACGTCATTTCAGAATGCCGCCTTGAGCTTGCACAACGTACGACCACTCGACTAAATCACATATCACATAAACACATAACAAGAAAAAAGTTTTGCACATAATTTTCAACTATGGCTATCCGCCGTTGATCATCGACAATCAAAGGGAATCGAGTCAAGCACAAGGATTCCTCAACTGAATAAACAGAGACGGCAAATGGGATTGTCTTTTATCTACCGTCACGAAGTCGGCAAACTCCAACTGTCCATCGCGTACCGTTTTATTCCCTACGGAAAATGATGACGGATGACATCACTATGATCCAGTAGGATCCGACCATTGTGCTTAGCTCTCGCGCCGAAGGCTCTCCTTTTGAGCCATCCTTGTGTGACTCTACGTTGGTATCCGAGTTCACAAGGCAGAACAGGAACAAATCAAACACCTCGAATTCACAACTCGAGCTTGTGTAGGATTCATTCGTAACATTAGATGACCGAATACATACGTTTCGGGGGTAGAAGTTTTCTTTACGATTACGGTTTTATTCAACAGGAATGATTCACAGTTTGACGTAGAAGAAACCTTCCTCTACGGACGTTGTTCGACATATCGGAAAAACGAAGAAAGATGATGTAAGATACATTTGATGTAGGAGAAGTCTTTTTCATTGGTCTTGGAGTTACTCGAACTCGGCTTTCATCCACTTTGGCAGTCTTCTAAATTCGTTAAGATTCCTTCTCAGTGTCGGTATCAGGTCTCTTGATACTTCATCAACAACACTGTGATTTAAATGGGATTTCACACGTTACACGTGACACGCGAAAATATTTTCTGGAATTATTCGGTCAAGGTGACTTTCTAAGTCAACACCATCCGAAAGAAAAAAAATTTCAAGGAACGCAAGAAAATTCGGACTTGTTTTTACGAAATCGAATCGAATACGATTACTTGCATAAGGATCCACCATTTGGAAGTGTTCTCACCCAAACATTTATCCAAAACCACTAGTTTAAAGACGACGATTAATCCGACATAGCGTGGCTTTTCCTGAATTATGCATAGTTAGCTAGGCTATGCATAATTGAGGACCAAGCGACAATACATCCGACATAGCGTGGCTTTTCCTGAATTATGCATAGTTAGCTAGGCTATGCATAATTGAGGACTAAGCGACGATATATCTGTCCTTGTCAAAAAGAAAACTTTTCGATTATTACACACCATATATGATAAGATGAAACTTTTTTTACCTAGACGTATCCTTGAAAATAAGTGAATCATTTGACATAGAAATGAGAAAGAAATATTTATTATTATTTTTTATTATTATTTTTTTAATTTTTGGGAAACACATTTTTGCTTTGTCTTCTTAAGAAAATCGACGCAATT
>BQNB010040609.1:0-47290 GCA_026074375.1 Tanacetum coccineum
TTACAATTATTGATGATTTTCATGTATTTTTTTGATTTTTAAAAGGTGTGCATATATGTTTTTTGTGGTTCTGTCAGTTCTCGCACTAAGAATAGTTTTGAAAAATATATCATGTAAACCAATTGACAATCCGAACATAGCAAGTTGTCGTATTCCTACCGTTGAATAATTCAATTTTTGAGTACTTTGTTAGTCGACAAAATTTATAAATAAAAAAATAGCTATTATGAAAAAATATCAATAAAAATATAATCTGAAGCTAATGTTACGTCGTCTCAGTACTTTTGGAGTACTTGTCAAATAAATTTTAACTTCGCTTTACTATACTAAGATATATACACACGTAAGTAAACCATATAATATACGGAGTATGTTTTTCTCATTGCTATCCATTCTTAAATTAACTCGCGTTGCTAAATTATGTCATATATTGATGGACATTATTTTGTCTTTCCGTCTAAAAAGTTATAATGTATCACCAGTAATATTCCATCCTCCATTTCTATTCTAAACTGTACGTCCTTCTACAAGTTCTAATAATGTCCATAAATTTGATTTGAGTAAATATTTCTTTATCTATAGCATGTTCGTCTAATTCTAATTAATACTCAATAAAAAAGACGCGTGTAAATGTTTCTTTTTTTTTCTTTTAAAATGTCATTCATTTTGTGTTGTGTGACCATTACAAAATTTGTGACATTTGCTCACTAAAGTAAGTATGAGAAAAAATAAAATAAAAACAGTCATTAAAAGCTATTTTGTCAACTCCTACTAAAAAAAGAGTAAGTAATAAAGATGTCGCTAAAAGTCTATTCTTACACTATATTTAGTAAGCAAAATAGTCAAAATTTTAATGTCTTTTCTCTTTAGTAAGCAAAAGGTGTCAATTTCTTTTACACCAAAGTCTATTTAAAATATTTTAACCACTTTCTTTTACAACTAAGAGTAAGCAAATGTTCACTTTTAATGACTGAATATTGAGCAAGTAAATCTATTAATAAATGACACTTTTTGTATCCACTTTCTGGTTTTTCAGATTTCTAATTATATCAAAATCATATTCAAGATAGAAATATTTTTCAGATTTTTATTTTCCACATTCTAAACACAAGTAATTCCATTCCTCGGCATATAGATCGTTTACATTAGATAAAAACATACGATAACACATCTAAATTTCTTAAACGTAATCAGATTTAAAATAGAAATACTAAAATATCAACACAGCGAAAAATCTCATATGTTTGAACAAACAAATCTATTGTTGGTTACGATTTTTTTCAGATTTGCAAGTGACATGACTCATCCGACGAGTGCCCTCGTCTTACTGCTCAAAATACACAAGAATAAGAGAAAGATAACACCCCTGTTACATCAGAAAGTAAAAACGAAAAGTATTAACCAACTTCATATCGATTAAATAAACAAATAGGACATAAAGAATAATTGCATGTTTATGTATGGGAATTGTGAGTTTAAAGATAAAGTTCCAGAATTTGATAAAAACTTGATGTTTATCTTGTACTTGATTACTGTGACGTTTGATTTGTCAGCTGTTGGAATATATATGAGTATTTATAAGTTTGAGATGAGTATTTAAAAGTTTGATAAGGATATTGATGTAATTACAAAAGATTGAGATATTGATGTAATTACAAATAATGAGAAGGATATATATGTAAATGAGAAGGATATTTATGTAATATTAAACTTCGGGAAGGATATACATGTAATTCTCCCAATAAAATAACTAATATATATATATATATACTCTACGATATCGACAATTGAAAAGAATTGAAGTTTTATTGCAAAGAATTGAAGTTTTATTGTAAAGAGACAATTGAAAATTTAGTTACGAAAATATTTATTGGAAGACTTTTGTACTTCTAATGGTCACGTGCTTGACTCCACGTAAGACACTACACAATAATAAAATGTTACTTTTTTATTTTTACAAATTCTCTCTCCAATATTGATATCGTCTTCTTCATTTGCTCTTTTCTACCATTACCGGAACATTTTCATATCCAAATTTTCTTCATACTTTTTTCACATCAATATAACAAGAATTTAAAATTTGATGCCCCCACGTACTTGATGCCCTAGGTCGTCGCCTAGCTCGCCCAATATCAGGGTCGACCCTGTACATATGTTTCAATTACTCGTATCTCAATCATTATATTGTTGATTGCCTTAGAGCACTAGGTCTGGTGTTGAGCCGTGGGAAAAAGTGGTGCCACATAACCACTTTTTTCCATAACACCAAAACCCCCCAAAAACACCTTTCTTAGTTAACACAACAATTTCTCGTGTTATGCTGACCCCACTTTTTTTATTTTATTCATTTATATAACAAAAATAAATTATTAAATAAATACCAGGAGCTTGTCTTTTGAACTATTTGTACCACCAACAACTCAGAAACAACTTTTTCATTTCCTCATTTGACCACGACTACCTTTTCACTTCCTCTTTCTTTCAACTACTAGCCGCCAGCAACTTTGTTAGGCCAATGTCATTGCCAACTGATTCCTCACTTAGGATTTGAATACAAAATAACCTAAGTGTAAATATCCTTTAACAATTCAAGGTCACTAAGTGAATAGTCCCTCAGTAAGTTACCTTTAAGATGCGTAGCCTGAGTCTACAAGAAAGACTCTGGCATTTAGTGAGGCGGTACTCAGTGAATGAAGCCTTAGCGCAAGAAGAAGGAGATGGGTTCAGTGAGTTGTGGCAATAGACTCACTGAGCCCCATACAATCTTCAACAACTAGAAGACCCTGAAGACAAGAGACTGAAGAATAGGCGGGATAGTTTGAAAGCAGATAAGTCCAAGCTCTTATTTCCTGAAGTCAACTTATCCTGAAGAGGGTATAAGACAAGTTCAATGTCAGGACTAAACTTAGAAAGAGCATTTATCTCATATCTAGAATAGAAATTGTAATAGAGACAAAGTTGTACAAATGTACTAGCGTATTAGAATTGGGATTAGTGCTTACCACCTATGTGGGTGTGACTCTACCTAGATAGTATAAATAAAACTCTTGTAACAGAGTAGATGTCAAGTTTGTGCATTCAAAGTCGTAACTTTCACAAATACACATCTACTCCTCCAAATCTACTAAGTCCCTGAGCAAGCTCAGTTGGTTAGCATAGTAGTTAACTTTGCATAACACTTTAGGTTTATGCAAAGTTATTAGTGAGGAGATCACGCACACACATATTGTCATTCAATCCTCATTGTAGTTCCGCATACATTTGGGTATAATTCTTAATAAAAAGAGTTAAACGTTGAAAAGTTATTTTTGTGTCTTTTACCTATTAGTTATATTTACGTACAAAAATCTTTTTAAAGAACAAATTGTTTACTTTACGTGCTATCCATGAGTTAGTTAATGATAACTTTATAGTTATTATTCAGTAACTAAGTGGGAACAACAAGTGGTATCAGAGCCTCAGGTTTGTAAAACTTACTTAACACTAATTTACTTAAGCCTTTAAAACCTAGATCCTTAAATGGCTGCTGTATATGATGTACCCTAACTAGTTGACAAAAAGGGGGGGGGGTAGCTATGCTGCTATTGCTCCTAAACTAGAATCGGGAAAATTTAATAAGTGGAAAAAGTGAATGCTTTGCTACTTAGCCGAAATGGAACCCTATTACTTAAAATGTATTAAGGATGGTCCATTTTAGCTAAAAATAGCAGATGGTGATGCTAAGCCTGAGTCCCAATGGACTCCAGATGAGAGGAGGGTGGTCGTTCAAGACCAGCACCTTAAAAGCATCATTATGTCATGTCTACCAAATGACATAATGGAATCAGTCATTAGCTGTGTTTCAGCCAAAGAAACATGGACTGACTTGGTTCACAGCTTTGAAGGTCCCTCAGATACCAAGAAAAACAAAATCATGGATCTAAAACTTGAGTATCAAACTTTCAGGGAAAAGTCCACTAAAAGTTTCTCACAGACCTACACCCGCTATAAGACCCTGCTCAATGAGCTTGCCAACGATGGTGTTAACCTCTCTAAACATAAAATCGACATTGGTTTCGTGAACAGTCTCCTTGAGAAGTGGCTAACCTTCTCTTAGGGACTGAGGAATGCCAATCGTACTCAGACTCTTGACCTTGCAGATATATATGGGAGGTTTGTCTATGAGGACAACCTAATCCAAAAAGGTATTCTGACACCAAAAAGTCCCACATTACTACTTCCTCAAGCACTCTAATTTCTACTGCCTTCTTTTCTAACAATGTCATCCAGGACTTCCAAGAAAATTCTGATGATGAAGTAGATGAAAGGTCTAGTGAGGAGTATCTAAGAGACTTAGATATTGAGTATCAGGAAAGAGCCCTTTTGGCATATTCAAAATGTTTTATAAAAAGAAGAAACAATTTCTCAGGTCAAAAAGCAAATAAAAATGCTGAATGTTACAAATGTGGCAACAAATATCATTTTGCAAGAGACTGCTTTTTTAAAACGTCCGAACCTTCTTGCAAATCACCAGTGAATAATTACTCATCAGTGTCTAAAGGCTTTCAACCAAAGTTTACTCCAAAACTTATTCAGTCTTCTTCAAACTCAAATAGTCAAGCTGATCCAAAGTTTCAGAAAGATTACAAGGCTGAGTACAAGAAGATGAAAGCCAAGCTTGCACTCCTTGAAGCAAGTCCCTCGAGTTCTCAGAACCCAAAGACCTTCTAACTAAAGAACAAAGATTAAGTCGTGGAAACCTTTGATTGGGACAAGGAAGAGGTTTCTAATGAGGAAGAAATCTCTCAAGTCAAGGTACTGATGGCTCTAGCTGATGATGAGCTCACTGTTGGAAAAAATCATGCTCGCAATGATGAATGGGTCGACATCACCATAAGAAAGGTAAACACTCTTCTCTCTATGGATGAAGATGCCGATTGGCAAACTTACCTAAAGTATATCAACATTGATCTCAAGTTTGTTGAAGAGCAACGATTAAACTTACTTTCTAAGTATAACAAAATGGTTTTTGAATTAAACAAGTGTAGAGATGAATTGCTAATTTTAAAACAAGCTAAGCTTGATGCTGTCACTTTTCAAATTCAAAACACTGAACTTACAAAGTTAAATCATGCTCTTCAAGAACAACTCAAAGAGGAGAAAAAGATCAATGAAAAATGGCTAACTAGCTCAAAGAAAGTTAGTCAATGTATCAGTGAGCAAATTCCTCACCAAAAGAAGAAAGTTTTAGGTGGTGAATTATTCATTGAGTCATCATCTAAAAATGAATGAAAATGAAAATCTTTTCGTTCCTGCTTCCATGGGGTATGACCAAGAAATGGTCCCAAAAACCAAATACTGGGTTGAGAGACTTAACCCAGACAGCAAACTTCCAAACTTTAATATTGGAAGAATTTTAGTCCTTGAAAGTCAAGCTGTCAATGAGTCTCTTGAATCCACTAAAATTTTAAATACCCCTGAATCATCCAAAGATTCTGAAACTGAATCTCTTACTCTACTACCTCCCCTGAAAAATCTTCAGGGAGCTTCACCAAGCTCAGAGGTAATGTCATTGACCTTTGAACCCCACTCTCCTAAAGAGAGACCAGGCTTTGGTATCATGAAACATACAAAGCCTGAAACACAGGATTCTTCTAACAAGAGTGTTTCAGGAACTATCACTGTTAGTGAAACTAAGCAAATCACACCTTCAGTTCCTACTGAAGTCAAAGACACTGAACAAGAATAAAAAAATTAATGAATTAACTAAACTTGTTTAGATGTTAATAAATGAAAAGGTCAATTCTAACCAAAAGACTCATGAATCAAATTCAAAGATTCAAAAGACTAAGTCATCCAAATCAGTTGATTCATCAAGAATGAGTTAAGATTCTAAACCCAAAGTTCAGAATACCGACACATCAAAGTCACTCAGGCCCAAGCCTATTCAAAAACCACAATTTAAGTGTGAACTCTGTCACTATACCAATCATTTGACTGATGATTGCTATAGGATTCTCTACTGCATGATATGCAAAAGGGAGGATCATAGGACCTTAGATCATGAGATTTGTATTGCTTCTCTAAAAAGGAGTGAGAACTATAAGGCTCAGCCTTATCAGTATGCATCTTCTTCTAAGCAAATCTTGAAAGCAAAGGCAAAGCCTTTCCCACCATGCAGACATTGTGGTTTCAATGATCATAGACATGATGATTGTAGAAACTACCCTGAATGTGGAATCTGTGGAAGCTATGATCACTCTACCTTAAGACACAATCGTGTCATTTAGATCAAAGGAGTAGTACTAGCTGAATCCTCTCAGTCTAATGAATCCTCAATAGGTGTAAAGTGTAATACATGTGGAAGCACTGTACACTCCACTACTGACCACAATGAGTTTGATCACTTCAAAAGAGGTGAGAAAATTCAGGCTGCAAAGGCCAGGGAGCCCACCAAAAAGTGGGATCACAAAAGAAACTAACCCAAGTTTATTATTTATGCAGAGATACATCAAGGAGCCCATTTGGTACCTGGACAGTGGATGCTCAAGGAGTATAACTGGTGTCAAGAGTTATCTGCACAAATATGTAGAGCAACCAGGTCCTAAGGTAGTGTTTGGTGATAACTCATTTTGTATTACAGAGCGATATGGTTTAATAAACTGTGGGGGTGTAGTTTTCACAAAAGTAGCCTTTGTAAATGGTCTCAAGTACAATCTAATTAGCATTAGTAAACTCTATGATGCTAAGTATATTGTAAAATTTGATGATAAGCAAGGAACAATATTTAATGTTAACAAAGAAATTGTCCTAATAGCACCTAGAAGAAATGATGTTTATGTCCTTGACATGTCATCACTAACTCCAAATGGAGCCTGCTTCTTTGCCAAAGCCTCAGAAAGTGTAAACCGGCTATGGCATAAAAGACTATCACATCTAAATTTCAAGAACATTAATAAACTTGCCAAATAAAAAAAAGTTCTTATTCTTCCTTCACTAGTTTATTCAAAGGATAAACCCTGCACATCATGTGAAAAGGGAAAGCACCATAGAGGTCATTTAAAACTAAACAAAACTTCTCTAATAGGAAGTGTTTGCATCTTCTTCATATGGATTTGTTTGGACCAGTAAGTCCAATGTCCATAAATCATGAGAAATATAACCTAATCATTGTTAATGAGTATTAAAGGTACACATGGGTTCACTTTCTTAGGAAGAAGAGTCAAGCACCTGAAATAATTATGTCTTTCATCGTAATGGTAGCAAACCAAAATGATGTAAAAGTCAAACAAATCAGAACTGATAATGGGACTGAGTTTATAAATCATGAGCTTGAGAGATTTTGTGATGCGAAAGGAATTTCTCAGAACTTTTCTTCTCCTTATACACCTGATCAAAATGGTGTAGCTGAAAGGAAGAACAGAACTCTCATTGAGGCTGCTAGAACAATGCTGAATGAATCAGTACTCTCTAAGCACTTCTAGACTGAAGCAGTCAGAATAGCCCGTTATACTCATAATAAATCAATCATTGTCAAAAGACATGATAAAACACCCTATGAAGTATTCAGGGAAAGAATTCCTGATATCAGCTACTTTCATGGGTTTGGATGTCCAGTGTTTATTCATAACCACAAGAATCATCTTGGCAAATTTGATGCTAAAGCTGATAATGGATATTTCTTAGGATATTCCTTTATCCAAAAAGCTTTCAAAGTCTTTAACACAAGAAGACAACAAGTAGAGGAGACTTATCATGTAACATTTGATGAAAGTATTGTAGCTTCAGGTCAACGTCTATCCTGAGCTAAGATAACTATTTCTAGTTACGTAAATAATTATAGTCGTTTATGCTATGTAAGGGTTAATGAGAATTTCCTTTTATAAGGTAATTTCAATCTGTGATTTAATTTCTATTTGTTTTTAGCGTCTAAAAAAGTCAGAAAAATGTATTTTGACGCTCCGAGAGCGTAAACATGTTATTTTTGTATTTTACGTCGTTTCCCCGAGTTTTGTAAAAACCGTGTTTAAAAGTCGTGTTTTACGAGGTTTAACGATTTATTAAACGTTTTAACTTAAAACTAGTGGAACGGATTTAAAATATTTACTAACGTGGTGTGACCTGAGCATTTGGCCGATTTCATTTATAAAAGAAAAACCATTTTGTACTAGTTTTAAAAGAGATTAAGGATGGAGGGGCTAGTTTTGCCAAAATACCAAACTTTAATTCTATAAAAAGCCACCACTACTTCCATTTCACACTTTAGAAAATTTTCACTCTCTTCCTCCTTTCTTTCTTAGTTCGACCGGCCATAACACACACACACACATAATCCATTGATTTTTTTGACATGCATTACAATCAAATTATACCATCTTAATCCTTGTTTCAAGAGCTACAAATCCCACTAATAAAAACCCACATGCATTAAGTTTTGAAGAAGTTAGATTTTAGGTCAAGTTCTAGTGATTTGGTGTATAAGGGTGTGTTCAAAGTGGTTAGATTATTGTTATTTTGATGTTAGTTGATTGAAAAAAGTTTGATTGTTGTTGTTTGGGTTTCGTCCGTACGGTTCAACAAGGGGAAAACCGTAGTCGAGTTTTGTTCTAGCTTTCTGAGTATTTTAATTGTGTTTTTGTGTTGATTAATTAGATGTTATTGGATGTATATGATTATTGCTAGATGATTCAAGTGCGGAAAATATTGAAAGCGTGTTTGATTATTGAATAAGGTTTGATAGTTTTGGTATAATTATATAGACTAGTTAAGCGTATTTTTATAGTCGGATTATGTCAAAAATGTCATTTTATTGGGTTTTGGGTTGACTTTGTTAGACCAAAAAGTTTGACTTGACTGTGGCGTGTCGAGAAATTTTTGAAATTTATTTTAGGCTTTTGAATATGATAAAGGATGTTCTAAGGTTCGTTTTGATATAAAATGGACCTTGTAACTCCTAAAAACGCACGTTTTATGGCCGAGTCAAGTTTGGGTATTTTTGGAGTAAAAAGTCAACTACGAAGTTTGACTTCTGAAAGTCAAACTTACATAAAATTTTGAATAGAGTTCATAATGAGCAAAGGGTTCGTAATTTTAGTTAATTGATAACGAAATATGAAGTTCGGATATATTATCCTTACTTTCGGCAAACTTTCTAAAAATTGAAACTTTATGGAAAATATTGTAATATTGTTAAGTGTGACAATGAGAAATATTTTACGTCGCACTTGGAGATTGTAGTATATGATCGTATATACGTTATATATATATATATATATATATATATATATATATATATATATATATATATATATATATAGTAGGGATCCAGTGATAAAGTTAAATTAAAATAAGAAGTTATTAGACGTGACTAAAACCACAACCATTTAAGATTCAACGACTTTGCATTATATGCATTTTATATTTATTTAGATGCACAATTTTGAGTTTTGAACGTTAATTTGTATGTGTAAATGGTGAAAAATTGAATTTCATGATTTCGGCATATGCAAGGAACAAAAAATAAGAGAAAAAAAAAATGCATCTAATAGAACGTATTGCATCTAATAAAAGCTAGAAAACACATTATGATGTATTATAATGCATCTAAGATTATAGAGATGCATCTAATTTAAGTCGGTGCATCACGAATATATGCGTTATAAGTTTACTTCTTATTCTCTTATTTTAAGAAAACTTCCTTATTTGATCTTAACTATATATATATAAATATATATATATATATAATATATAAATATATACATATATATATCATATATATAATAATAGTATATATAATATATACCGCTATATATGTATTATATAGGTCGTGGTTAGACGTGAAGTTACTTGCGCTTGATTGATTGGATCTTTGCTTAAGGCGAGTTCATAGCCTCGCATTTAAATTTTTTAATTGTTTAACCTAAAATATAACGCTTCTACACGCACGCCGAGACTCCTCGTTGTCATTGGTTACCTATAAAAAGAAAATGTAAATTTATTTAATTATTATGTATAGATATATTTACGTATGTGTCATATGTATAATTAAATGGTTAAGTATGGATATATTTATGCATGCGTTGGATGCATAAATTGTTATTGTGCATTTATGCATGTGTTGGATGCATAAATTATTACGTAGTGGTGCATTTATGCATGTGTTGTATGCATAAAATGTCATGTGATTATATGATAACTATTTTTTAACAGAAAGTTAGTACAATACTATCATTAGTGAGTTAGAGACTCGACGCATCTGAGTGGGCAGAGCCCAACACAGATTCTCGCCTGAAAGGAAAACTCAGTGAGGCTCGAACCTGAGACCTCATGATAACAACCTCCCCCAAAGTTCCTTAGGAGACCTCAGGTGGCCAACTGAGCTAAGCCCAGTTTGTTAGGAATTATTATAAACAGACTTAAGTCTGGTAGTTATAGAGTTAAGGCTGGTAGACATAGTTAAGTCTGCTAGTACTAAGTTAAGTCTGGCAATATTATAGTTAGTACTGGCTTTGTAGTTAAGTCTGTTTATGTAACAGAATAGTGATAATAGTTATCTTAGAGATATCTTATGAGAATCCTCCTGATGAATTTCTTCAAGAGGATTATCCATATAGACAATATCAAGTATACTCTGATGTCTCATACTACATCATCCCTCATAGATGTTTACTCACCGAACTTACCTAAGAAAATCATGTCCCTGAAGTGATTCCTCATAATGAGACTGATATACCTCACACTAAGGATACTGAAGGTCCTCTTGATCTAATCAATACTGAAGGGATGCATGAACAAAATGGTCATAATGATCAAATAATCACTCAACCCTTTGATATACCATAAGGGAATAATACTGAAGTCTCAGGATCTATTACTGAATCTTTAGTCCCCGATGTCACTTAGTCTCACATCTCAAATCAAGCCTCTACAAGTTCTCATCATGTTCCTCAGGATAGATGGTTAAGAGACCAACACATTAAACTTGTGAATATAATTGGTGATCCTGGTGAAGGCATGCTTACAAGAAGCATGGTTGCCAAGCTTACAGCTACCTCAACTAGTGAATATCTATTTGCTGACTTTCTCTCTGAGATAGAACCTAAAACGATATCTGAGGCACTGAAGCACCTAGGATGGGTTGATGTCATGCAAGAAGAAATGAATCAGTTCAATAGAAACAAAGTATGGACTCTTGTTTCCCACTGCCCTTATGGTAAAATAGCCATAGGCTCCAAATGGGTATTCAGGAACAAAAAGATTGATCTGAATACCATAAAAAACAAAGCAAGACTGGTTGCACAAGGTTATAGTCAGGAAGAAAGAATTGACTATGATGAAACCTTTGCACCATTGGCAATGACAAAATCCAACAGGATATTCCTTTGCTTTTTGCCCGACATAACATGAACTTCAAAGTTTACCATATGGATCAAAAGTGCCTTCCTGAATGGTAAACTGAAGAAGAAGTCTATGTTAAACAGCCTCCTGGCTTTGAAAGTAGTGATTCCCGCGAACTATTGTTCTTAAGGCATATACAAAGCCCTTTATGGACTGAAACAAGCACCAAGAGTATGGTATGAAACTCTATCTACTTTCTTTATACAAAATAAGTTTGTTAGGGGAAGAATAGATAACACATTGTTTATCTATAAATCAAAAGGAGATGTCCTCCTTGTCCAAGTGTATGTAGATGACATCTCAACAAGTTATAAACTTTGTAAACAGTTTGAGAAACTGATGACAAAGAAATTTGAAATAAGTATGATACGAGAACTTACTTACTTCATTGGACTGTAAATCAAGCAGGATGACAAAGGGATCTCTATTTGTTAAGAACAGTATACTAGGAACTTACTGAAGAAATATGATATTTCTAATAGTTCCTCAGTGAAAACACCCATGGTTCCTCCAAACAAGATAGGTCATAATCTTGCTAGCAAGCATTTTAATGAGGTATGTTGTTTTTGTTTTGTTTGTGAATGAGACATTCATATAGAGGAATGATTAGGTCACTGATGGGACTTTAACTGCAAACAAGGCTGATACCAATTCTCCACGGACCTATGTGTAAACATATCAGTCCAATCCAAAGAATCCACAGACAAAAAAAAAAAAAAAAAAAAAAAAAAAAAAAAAAAAAAAAAAAAAAAAAAAAAAAAAAAAAAAAAAAAAAAAAAAAAAAAAAAAAAAAAAAAAAAAAAAAAAAAAAAAAAAAAAAAAAAAAAAAAAAAAAAAAAAAAAAAAAAAAAAAAAAACAAAAAAAAAAAAAAATAAAACAAAAAAAAGAAAAAAAAAAAAGAAAAAAAAAAAAAAAAAAAAAAAAAAAAAAAAAAAAAAAAAAAATAACAGCTGTGAAAAGAATCCTCAGGTACCTGAAAGGTACTCCAACCCTTGGTCTGTATTATCCAAAATGTTCAGGCTTTGATCTCAAAGGATATTCAGACTCAGACTATGCTGGTTGTAATATGGACAGAAAAAGCACCTCAGGTGCCTGTCAAATACTTGGTGGAAAATTGGTTTGTTGGAGTGCCAAGAAATAGCAGTCAGTGGCTATGTCCTCAGCTGAAGCTGAATATGTTGCTGCTGCTGGGTGTTGTGCAAGTATCCTATGGATGAAAAGTCAACTCAGTGACTATGACATCCATTACAAGATGGTACCCATCTTTTGTGACAACACCAGTGCCATTGCAATATCCAACAATCTAGTACTTCACTCAAGAACCAAGCATATTGATATAAGATATCATTTCATCAGGGATCACATCCTTAAAGGAGATATTGAATTACACTTCATCCTCATTGAGTATCAGCTAGCTGATATCTTTACTAAACCTCTAGATGAACCTACTTTCACAAGGTTGAAAGCAGAGTTAGGCATGCTAAACATTGATTGATCAGTCTCCCTGATCAAAAACGTTCAGTGTGGTGTATATTTTTTTTCCTTGAAACCATCTCCCTGAAACATATATGAATCTCATGACACTGAGGGACACATTAAATGAAAATTGTTCATTGAAAACTACTCTTTTCAAATCATTTTGTTAGTCAATCATGCCTATTACAAAGATATCCATCTTTGTATTGCTCCTTTTGATAACATATTACACATTTCACGGCAGCGATCAACGTTAGACATTAACTTGTGACCATCTGGTGTGTAATATTCTGCCATTAAAACTTTTTTTTCAACATATTCATCTAAAATGGCAGAACAACAAACAATCAAGTATGCTCCTTAATGGAACAACATGACTGTGTACAATGTGATTTTTTAGACCAATAATGTGGTGGGTAACTTCAACTACCTACCAAATGTGTCTGCTTACAAACCCATAATGAAATTTCTACTAAATTGTCCTTTGAGAAAAGCTTTTACCAACTGTCCCTCAATGGTCTATCAGAACTTTCTCAGGGAGTTTTGGAGCACTGTTGTTGCCTATGACCCTTTTCCATTAACTAATGAGACTGAGCAACGCCTACTCAAGAATTCCTTATCATGTTTTCAGTTTTAAATGGGTAAAGACCTTTGACCCTTGACTTTAACACCTTTTGTTCATCTACTGACCTTAATTATAATAATGGTAAATATGTAGCTCATCCTACACCCGTGGCTGTTAAGAAATAATTGGGAAAAATTGCCATCAATCCGAGTTACCTAGCAAAACCCTAGTCCTAAAAAACTCCTTTCCCGTGGCTTGGAGAATTCTATTCACTTTTGTGATTCGGGTTCTTGGCGAGAACTACGCCTCCACTAAACAAGTGAACTCCATCCAACAACTTTTAGCTTATAGTCTCATCACTGGGACTAAGGTTGACATAAGGGATATCATTTATAGTGATCTCATAACCAAGCTACTGAATAAGTCTAGGCTGAAATACATTTCATACCCTAGATTTATCTCATGTGCTTTACAAGTGTTACTAGGTTCTGACTACACTCACGATGAAAAATTTAGGTTTTTACCTGGCATCCTAAGTAACTCTAATTTTACAAAGGACCCATCCAAAGTCATTGACATTGAATTGACGGCCCATATGATTGCTGTAAACAATCAGAAGGATTCAGTGTCTCTACTTCCTTTGGCTGCAAAGACAAAAAAGGGAAATCTCAGACTGTGACTCCAACCTTACCCAATTCACAGGGCCTTGAGATTCTAGGAGCACTCTCTAAGAAGAGCAAAAAGCCTAAGTCCAAAAATCCACCCACTAAGACCAAGGAAATACCACCCAAGCCAACGGAGGGTTCTGAGCAATCCCACTCAGTCTCATCGGGCACCGTACCTGATCCCCAAGATCTAGAGAGAAACATGCAACTCGCTAGTACGGGATTGCCTTCCACACTCGACGAGGTCACTCGTAAATCAAAACCTTTGCCTGAGAGTACTGCTACTCCTCCCAAAGATCCAGGGGGAAATATTCAACCCCTTGACAGGGACATAACTTCCACGACTTCTGACGAAGGCACGGCTAAAACCACGCCGCGTCCTGAAGGGTCACTTGGGGACAAAGACTCAAGGGAAACATACCACCCGCTGATATGGAACCAACACACCCTACTGTTACCATCTCTTAGGGACTGGTGCTAAGTACCAGGTGGACCAGATCCAGTCCAAAGGCTCAAAGTCAAGATCGCAAAGCATGAAGGAACAAGTTTACAACAAATAACGAAGACAAAGACCAAGAACACTCGAGCTTAAACGACAAAAGCAATCTCACTGATCTCATGAAGGAGTGTCATCAATGAACTCACTTCGGGGGAGATTGTTAGCCTCAATTTTATTGAGTCAATAAAGGAAGCTCGTTCCCGTGTTCAAGACCTCACTTCGGGGGAGATTGTTAGCCTCAATTTATTGAGTCGAACAAGGAAGCTCGGTCACTCTACGATGGAGCTTCGGTCTTTAATTAGTTAATGTTGTAACAGGATAATATCGGGAATCGGGCTCGATAGATAATCTAATATTGTATATGTTTTGGGTTTAATCCCAAGCAAAACCCGAGCCCGGGTCCTAGTTAAATATCCCGCGCGTCACATTAAATGTGTAGGGGGTATATATATATTTAGATATTTTCTTTTCAGAAAATATCTCATATATATAGATATTTTCTTTTTAGAAAATATCTAGTTTTTCTTTTTTCAATATATCTTTTTTCCTCTTTTCTCTCTCAACTCTCTCTCTTCTCTCTCTCTCTAAATCTTTATCTCTTTTCTAGTTTCTTTCTTTGATTCGTGTTTGATTATATGAAGTGAAGTTAATCGGGAACCTACAATTGGTATCAATCGCCTCGGGTGGATTTCGTGGTTTTTTTTGGTGTTGTGAGCCTACTGGATTTGGCAGTTGGGTTGTTTAATCACTCGGCAAACATATTTTTTCGTGGCTCATTTTGGTGTTGGAAACGCCTTGTTAGAGCTCATAGACTCTAGGCGTCATTGGGTTCTTTTTGGGTGATACTCGGGTGAAAAGAAAAGAAGAACGAGAAGGAAACACGTTAGAACCGAACGAGAAGAAAAACATTGGCACCGAACGAGCAGAAAAACGTAACATCCGAACGAGTTTCATCTTTCGAGAACCGAACGAGTTTCATCTTTCGAGGACCGAACGAGTTCATTGTTCATAGGACCGAACTAGTTGGACCGAACGAGCGAAAAATCTCAAGGACCGAACGAGTGGAATCGAACGAGTAAAATTTTTTTTGGACCGAACGAAAAAATTCTAGAAAACTTGTGTGACGAAAAGGGTTTCAGTAAAACAGCCATAACTTTTGATCCGTAAGTCCGTTTTAGGCCCGTGACCTCTCAAATCGAAGAGAAAAACGAGACGGATCACGTTGTAACCACCCTTTAGTTGGTTAAGGATTTTTCGAAGCCCAAAACCATCGTTTTCTATGATTTATTGACATTTTTCAGTTTTTTTGGAATTTTTGGCCGCTGATTCCGAATCAAATCATTCACGGTTTTCTATTGATTTTGTAAAATCTCGTTAATTCATTTATCGGTTTTAATCATAGACGTGTAAAATCCCGTGAACGTGAATTGCTTACACAACCACAACTTCAATCACATCATATCCACTTAAGATCCAACAAAATCTTTCACACTTCATAATTCATAACTATTCATTCATCATGTCTACTCCAGTTAACACATCCTCCACAGATAGCCAAATGCATAACAATATAATGGCAGCTGGTTCAAAAGAGCGTCCACCGATGCTTGGACCAGGAAGATATTCTCAGTGGCATTCGCGTTTTCTACGATACCTTGACACTAAATCGAATGGTGAATATCTGAGGAAGTGCATCTTTGACGGTCCATATATGCCTACGAACGTACTCATTGCAGCAGTTGAAGCAGCAGAGAACATTCTACCAGTAGCTGCACATGAAGAAGTAGAGACAATACACAACATGACAGCAGAGAACAAACTTTACTTTCAAGCTGAAAAGGAAGCTATTTTCTTGATTCTGACTGGTATTGGGGATGAAATTTACTCAACTGTTGATGCATGATGCAACACATCTAAGGAGATGTGGACCGCCATGAAAGGTACAACAAGGGGAATCGTTGGACACGTAAATGATGTACGGACCAATCTATATTGGGAATTTTGGGAAGTTTACTTTCGAGATGGAGACTCCATGGGTCTTATTACTCCGGTTTTATAAAAACTGATGAATGAGTTGACATAGGGGGAACATTGCAAGTTTCTACCAATGCCACGAGAGATGTTCAATTTCTTCAACAACTTCAACCAGGAATGGTCAAGATTTGTGGTCGGATGTCAAGCAGAGGACAGGAAATGGACACAGTCTCTTATCACAAGCTGTTTGACGTTATGAAGGCAGTTTCAAAACAAAGTAATGATATCCGTTCTGAGAGATAGCAGAAATCAAATCCTTAGCACTTCTTGCGGCTGCTAAAACCATATTCAGGTATTCTACTATCAGGCACCAAAAACTCAAAGATCGAATGCACCATCCTACATGCTATACTTTTCCACACGGACTCATAGTTACGTCTACTAGACACAATAGGCAAAGAGATTCTCCAAACCAGTTACTCTCAATCTGAGGTCCGGTTTCGGAGGAAGACAGTGATCCAGAACAGCTCGGAGGATAAGATGATGAAAAAGAATTGGCAGTCCTTGCCTAATACTTCAAGAAGCTGTTAAACCTACCAACAACAACCTTCGACACTACTTCACTCTAGGAAACAAGACTGAGCTACTACACCAAGGTATAAACAAACGGACAATCAGTCGGGCAGTTTAGTAAATCATACAAGGGTCGATGACATTTGCTGGGGCTAGGGAAACTGTAGGCACGTCTGGCTAGTCCCTTGTGCAACAAAATGGGATACAGTGCTTAAACGCAAGGGATTTGGACACTATGCCAGGAATGCCGGAAGCCAAAGCGGGTTTTAAAGATACGCGTATCACTAAGGAGAAGATGATGATGTGAAACAAGCAGAACAAAGGTGTTTCACTTCAAGCTGGCCACGCTGATTGGCTAGAAGACACGGATGAATGAGATTGATGAACAGAAATGGAAGCACATTACAAGCTTACATGGCAAAAATTCAGGACGGGTCTACCTGAGAATCCAGTTCCTTCTGGTCAGCCATTGGAACAGGTACAAAACATGATGAAACTGATTGTGTTGTTTGCCAATGTGTCGACGACATCTGAGCAACATGAATCATTAAGAACATATGTTTGAGAAGGATGATAGCAAGGTCATTTTCGATTCATCAAATTATATGTTTACTAATGATAATCAGGTTGATCAAAATGCGGCTGAATGTGTTGATGAGCGTGTTGCGCTTGCTAATTTAATTGCTAATTTGACTCTTGATACTGAGGAGAAAACAACGCTATTGAAAGCAATTAAAGAAAGCGACGCCTATCATTAAATCAAGAAACTGAAGGAGTTGCAACAAACTAACCTGAGAGTCTTAGTGGGCTTGGGGGATGGCTACTAGCAGTCGGGATACTTCTCTGATTGCACTTCAGACCACAGAGATGAGCTTGAGAAGTACACGGCCCTAATGACCTAACGAGTGATTATAAATCTTCAAACAATTTAATGAAACTCGCTAGGACTTATTAGCTCGTAAAGACTTGACATCTAAGAGAGTTAACAACTAAAACATATGAATATATTTAGTTGTCAATTAGATCACGATGAGCTAGCAAAAAGAGTATGTTAACTAGGTCACTATTTGAAGGTTACTCAAAGATGAAAAAGAGAAAACCTAAGGTATTGGATTTAAAGGATAAGGACGGAAAGACATTGACACGATGATTGAAATGGATTAACAAATAAAGTTTTAAATGAAATTCTTTATAAACGCAATCAGTCAATTCAGGACATTACATGTTAGCACCCAAATGCGCTACGTATAATGGTAGATCAAACTTTGCAAATCCACAGTACCTCAAGAAATGCTCAATCTGATAGCTCATTTGTATGAGATCCCATATGCTACTTCTGATCTGCAACAGATTTTGCCCGATGGGGAGAGAACAGTGACTCTTGAAAAGGAGAGTGATCAAAATTGATAAAGACAAAGTGAAAACCATATGATTACACATATCAAACAGTCTTTATGAAACTTTTAACACCATCCAAAACCTATCTTGATCAGTTGAGAAACGCGCTAAAGAAAATTAGAGACAGGTGGAGAAAAACGTCTGATAAGAAAAACACAAACATTGCGCTAAAAAATTGTTAGTCTTCTACCATGTCTAAATCCACATTAGTAAAAGTAGACTACTTTCATAAGAAATACAAACAACCATTCAATCATTTTAGATCAATTTGTCAACAAACTTGGTCTAATCATTACTAGTAGTGCAGTTTCCATACCCAACTGCTAAGATATGGTAAGTTTTGATCAAAACCTTGTATTAATGCTCTTTTCAAACAAAACTATCTGGACAGTTATTGGTTTTGTTCTATGAACTAAAAAGGAAATGGAATGACGATTTGGAGTACGTTTTTAATTCCGTGAAAAGGAGCTTGACGAACTTGAGAATCAGAATAAAGCTAGTTTTCAAACATATATGATCTACTTCTCGAAGGAGGAGTGTGTCTAAAGATGTTACATCGTTTTTTGCATTCTATGTCTCATTTAAATGCTAATTCTGAATTACAATGCATTGTTCATCTTCATAAAGTCAAAGAATGTGATGTCGTGACTAAGCTTTCGAAACGATCTGAATCTGTTAACAAAGAAGTTCATAATTAATTTGTTAAAAGTTTTTCTAAACTTGGAAAAACACTCGGCTTTCTCTTGAACTTTCTTTACGAATTGTAAAGAACAGATGATTAAAACAACCCAGTTTGCAAAGAAAATGCTTTCAAATGTATTTCGAAAGAACGTGAACATATCATGAAAATACAAGATTTGAAAGCTAAAAAGCAGACAAGAACAATGGTGATAAATGAGTTAAGGAAAACTCATTATCGGTAGACAAAAGGAAAGTCTGTGGTAAATCAGTTGATAAACCATCTGTTGTAATCGACTCAATACCAACATGCTCAAACGGATTCAAAACCTGCATCAGTTTTAGGAAAACGACTCCTTTTCAATTCTCTCTGAAATGAGAAGTTTCAAAGACTAATTCGGTAATAAAACAAATGCGTCGTGGATGGTTTGTTTAAACCAGGTCGCATCAACGAATTTGCCTCAGAAAATGAAAACCAAGCCGGTTCGAAACACAATGTGCCTTAAACCATGAATGGATTAGAATGCCTCCACCATAAACACAAAACTAGACCATCCACAGCTGCCTCATGTTTAGGAATAATAATACTCACATGTTAATCTTTCAGGAGTAATTCACACTACTAGTGTTAGAAGACCACTAGCTTAAAGAGCTGATCAAGTGAAGATAAGGTGTGCCGCAAAATTAAGGTCAAGTGAAGTTTACAAAGAAGGAAGTAGAAGACCATAATAGGATTTCAGTATTTCTAAGAAAAACAAAGTCTGTAAACTGCGTTTTGTTTTTTTATAAATTTTGATCAGTTCAAACTACTAGTCTTCGAATGTAATGCTGTTTGTGCTGAATGTGGAACATGTGTGTTTAATTCTAATCATGATGCTTGGTTTCTTTGATACTTGAAAGACAGTGAATGCTAGAACTAAGAAGCTAATGTTAGAGTGCCTATTCGTGCTAGTAACAAGAGAAAAGCGGACAACTCTGTTGCAACACCCCATAGGAAATACAGTTGCATCAGATACCACTATTCAGATATTAGAGTTTCTATAAAGAAGTTGTATGAGAATATAATCTAGGATATGGAAATGGTGGATAGTAAGAGAGTGTTCATCAGGTTTAATACTATGGACACGCAAAATCGTTTTTAGGACCACAAAGATATGGATGGCCGAAGATTAGGACCGTGATGAATACAAGTATTAGTCCCACTATAGACATTGTCTCTAGGATAACTAATGTCTGGGAAGATATCAAATTCTTAGGATCCAGTCTGGTCCAATGTTCAGCATCTATAATTCTCTTGTCAGATTGGTAAACTCATCCTATTTCCATTGGTGATTGGATGCACCAAGCACATGACGGGACAATCTTCAAGCTGTTGTGTAATTTTGTGAGCTAATTTCTGGGTACTGTACGTTTTGGAAATGATCAGTTTTGCTCCTATTCTTGGTATTGGAGATCTGATTAAAGGGAATGTGATGTATCAATCGGGTTATTAAGTCGAAGTCTCAATCATAATCTTTTCTCAGGTTTGGTCAATTCTGTGATGCTGATTTGGAGGTTTGCTTTCAGGAATTCTACTGTTTTGTATGAGAACAGATCTTCCGGGAAAACGATTTACTAACTGGTAGTCTGTGGATCTAGTCTCTACACAAAATATCTCTTCAGAAGAAAAAAAACTTACATCAATCTCAATCTATTTCATGGCTAAAAGCTTTTATACCAACTCATGCATGGTTATGGGCATCGAAGACTTTTCTCATCTTAATTCGATTACATTACTTACTCTCAAGAAAGATGTTGTGGACTGGCTTTACCTTAAGTTGACATTATGTCAGGATCAACTTTGTTCGTCTTGTGAAATGGAGGTTAAAGCCAAGAAAGAGCTCATTTAAGTAAAAGCTTGTTCCAAGTTCCAAAGGAAGGCTGAATTTGCTTCACATGGACTTGTGTGGTCCAATGCGCGTTGCAAGCATAAATGGGAAGAAGTATATTCTGGTGATTGTTGATGACTATTCAAGATACACTTGGACTCTTTTTCTACGATCCAAGGATGAAACACCAGAAGTTTCTCAAGAATTACTCACGATGATATCAACGCATATCTTTCAAGCTCAAGTTATTACTGGTCCGTACTGACAGAGGCACGGAATTCTTGAACAAGACACTCCATGCTTATTTCAAAGAAGAAGGCATTGAACATCAGACTTCACTCCACGAAATCTGACAGAACGCGTTGTTGAAAGACGGACGTACACTTGTTGCAGGCTGCTATTCGAACGATGCTTTCAGCTTCTAAGCTTCCATTATCAATTTTTGGGCGGAAGGAGTTGCAACGCATGCTATACTCAGAACCGATCAATCATCTATCCACTCATGGAAAAGACGGCAATATCACATCATAAATAACAGGAAACCTTCTATAACAGCATCTTCACATCTTTTGGTTGCATTTTGTTACCTAACTAGAGCTGGGAAAATTGGTATAAGAGAAAGAAAAAGGGGATCCATGTGTCATGGTGGGATCTTCTACTCTGTCGCAGGGATATCGTGTTACAACAAAGCTAGCGAACAAGATTGTAGCTGCGTCCATTCTATCATGTTTGATGAAATCAAAGATATGATGTTGATCACAACAGTTCAGACCTCCGCACACAACGAAAAGAGATGTCTGTTGAAAATGTCTCTTCAGGTCTCGTGTCCTCAGGACAAAAGGCGTCAGATTTGAAAACTCTGAACCAGTGCCCCAAGGCAAATGTTGGTTCCTACAGCAGAAAGACAGATTCGTACAAACAAGGGTTATAATTTCTCTTCAGTCTTTACTTGAAGATATTACAATCCAAACACACGGTCCGCTGAGGAATACAACAATGATAAAGCACCGAATGCATCATTTCTAAAGAAGTTGAATTTATCCAATCCTTTTGTACAGGGTACAAGAAAGTTGGTGAGTCTTCCTCACGCCACATTGATAATACCGATGTGCATTTATTTCAACCACAAAAAAAAAAAAAAAAAAAAAAAAAAAAAAAAAAAAAAAGAAAAAAAAAAAACCTAAAAAAAAAAAAAAAAAAAAAAAAAAAAAAAAAAAAAAAAAAAAAAAAAAACACAAAAAAAAAAAAAATAGTCATGATTACGATGGACAGAGATCATCCATTAGAAAAGTTCGTGGAAAATCCAATATGCCATAATAAAAATAAAATAAAATAAGCTCTCATGGCTAAATTATGAAATTGTCGATATCTCGAACGCTAAAATGGATAAAATCCAAGTCACGACTCGAAAATAGCTAAAACGACGATTTTTATCAAGTCGAGCAAAAAGAATAAAAATGGTTTCTACAAAAATTATAAAATACAAATAGGGCTCGGTCTAAACATTGATCTTAAATTCGGGTTGTTAAAGTATCTACCCCTTTAGGGAGCGACGTCCCGGCGCTCAATTCGTTTGAATCGTCTTCGGTTAAATTGTGAAGAGATGAGGATATAGACAAGTCATCGTCGAGGTTTCCAACGGAAACTAAATGAGAAAAAGTCAAAACATCAAATATATGCAACGTGCATAAGCGAACGGATTGAATGTCGCGAGAATCCTTAAAAGGAAAGATAAAATACATGACTCGAAGAAGAAGCCATTGGGAACGAGGAATTTAACAAGTCGTCAATTCTTAGAAGCGATAAAGGGTTCATTACTATTAGCTTATCAAGTTCGCCGCGGTCGATACAAATTCGAAAAAATCCATATAACAAATTATGAGTCGAAATGAGTTCATAGCCCAAAGAATGATTCGTACGCATGCTATGTCGGATACACATAAGCCCACTCATTTATAATTTGTCACTTACAATGTAAGTAATAATTTATAAACTTATGGTTCGACGGTTTATAATTTCCTTATTCAAATGAAGAAGCGTCCTAATTCATTTTAATAATATGATTATAAATCATCCTACTTAAGTATGGCCGTCACAAAACAAAATATCACAACAAGACCAAAAGCTACAATAAGTAAAAAGGAGTGTCTACTTGACGGCATGATTCTTCAAAATCATAAGAAGTAACAAGAAGAGTAATGAGACGTTAGTCCATCATGTTTCAAAGGTAAGTGCCAAAAGACGGCACGATCCAAGGTGACAAGATAAAGCCATACTCCCATCAATTAGAAGATTTCAAAACAATGGATTACAAACACAACATACACGATTCAAAAGCATAAGAAGAGTGTTCAGACTCGGAGTCGAACAATCAGATAACTAGTGGAATTGACAAAGTACACCGAATGACAATATTATCAAAAAGGAAATAAAATAAAGTCACATTAATGTTTCGGAGATCACCGCATTGCTCATAAAATATCAAAGAAAAAGAACTTATTAAGACTTACCATAGTACTATACACATATGTAGGTAATTATCATTACGTAAACATATATGCCCTTTGTAATCTGACTTAATAGACCTATATTTCAAAATCCGTAATAGGTATAAACGAATGGTTTTCCCCTTAAACAAGATGTTAGACTCTAGTTTACTGAGATTACAAGATAAATACTCAATGTGTTAAGATCCTAATTGAAGTTATCATTTTACCATCATGTGCCAAATTTGATTATTTAAAACGTTTTCTTGTTCTATCGTTTTTAGCATAATTCCCATTTTATAACTCTATTTGACCCAAAACGAAAGCCCATGTTTAAGTTTATCAAAATCCTACAGGTTTTAATTGGAAAATGGGGCACTTAATATGAAAATATTGGTCGCAAACTCATTTTGAAAATCTAGGCACAATTTATGATTAGTTTGGCCGTTCTAGTCGTAACCCATTCATCTGGAATAGTTACGGATTTATCCAAAGAACCACATGGTCCTCATATGTTTTACCCCTCACCTATGTAGAAACCCAGTAATCTCCAAGTCAAATAAAACTAGTTATAAGACTAACTATATGCATTACAAATTATGGGTACACACTAAGTTTGTTTCCACGGTTTTGGTCGTATCTCGACCATCCGGAAGAGTTGGCGTTCCATCCAATCGCCACTAGGACCTAACATATTAGCCTATTCATTAATGCAAAGATACAGTAGGATTTAATCCAAAATTTTCCCAATCAAATACCAACTTTACTCAAAAGTTACAAAAAATAGCCGAAAGTTACCATAAATAGTCAACACTTATAGGAATTACTATTATATATACATAAATGGCGGTGATCCCGAAGATAAGCGTAAGAATTTGAGAGGAGAGTAGCTCATATATGTACGAGTATTCATATATAATACTAGTATTGACGTTCGAAGGAGAAAATAAGAAAACAAGAAGTACGCGATAATCGGAATGGTCAGCGTATATATAACCGACCGATATAAAGAAAATAATATGATGTCATAAGATAGACGTATAAGAGCAAAATAATAACCAAGAATTATATTTTTATTATTAATATAATAGCAATAAGAACGCAAAAGGGAGCATATAAGTTACCTGATAGCAAGCGCGCGCGGATATCGGACAATGGTGAAGGACTCTTAAATTTTTTCAAAAAACGATTATAGTCTAGGGTTTTGAAAACGACCTAGTTCGCTATAACGAGTGCTCTGATACCAATCTGTAACACCCCCATAAAAATCACAACAATGCAATGGAATACCACTTGGGGTGCTACTTCATAGTTCATACACACAAGTTACAGAAAACGACCTCAAAAGAGACATTAAAAAAATTGTCACATTCGATTTAAAATTTATCAGAGTAAATTCAGGTCTCAATAATTTTAATAAGAATTACAAGCGTTCAAACATGTCTCATTTGTATATTTAAAGAAAAATAATTGTCGAATGTGAAGAAAAACCGAGTCTTTAAAGTTTTGATATCCACGCATCCAAATGCTTCCAATGCTCAGCTAGCAAAATAATAACCTGAGAAAATACATGCAAAAACGTCAACAATAATGTGGGTGAATTCATATGTTTAAGTAAAAACAGCATTGAAATAGTTTCCAGAAATATTTCTGAAGAGAAATGTAGCGTTACAACATTTAGAAAATTGTTACGGAACCAAGTAATTTTCAATAATCAAGTAAATGTTCAATAGTTGGAGCCCGCAAGGTAAAGAATCAGCAGCGACAGTAATTCAAAGTAATAATTCAACAGAATACATTGCAAACGAATACAATGTATCTATTCATCTGATTGCATTGACTCAAACAACCGAAGCCATGCATTAAACACAAATCTTGTATGTAATTTCATGTTGCCCATAACTAGGTATTATTTCCTTATACCTAACTATCTTTCTAAATACAAATTGTCCGTTGACTGGGTGCTCGAAAGGATTCGATTCATACCCCCGAACAGGGCTGTCAAACCCAATAGATCTATTTATTTGTACTAGCGCTCACCCATTATAGGCAATTAACAGTTCATGATGTTGGGGTCTTTTGGCAATAACTACTCATGCAATTGATCTCATATTTGGGTCCAGCATACCATAAAGTTTCTTGTGTCCAGTTTATAAAACAAGCATGTATCAAACATGTATTAGAAATCATGTGGTAGATAAGCAAAAGCTTTAGTAAAAACATTCATGTAACGCTTATGTAGTAGTAACCGATAAGTTATTCGGTAAAACAAGCATGTATCAAACATGTATTAGAAATCATGTGGTAGATAAGCAAAAGCTTTAGTAAAAACATTCATGTAACGCTTATGTAGTAGTAACCGATAAGTTATTCGGTAAAACAAGCATGTATTCTCACCCCAAAAATAGTTTAAGAAAACCATTAAAAATGAAAAGGTGGGGCTATGAACTCACCGTGCTTGATAGCCGACGATTATTCAGTAAAGTCGAGCTCGAAAGTCCACGGATACGATCACGACCTAGAATTAGAGCCGCTCGATTACTAACCGAAAAGTATGATCGAAGATGCGTACATCGCTTATCAAAATCATATATACATATATATAATATACGTAATCATACGTGTGATGAGGAACCCCCACTTGCGCCTTAGATTTTTAAATCCCCACAATATTAGGTTATGGTCTTTTCTTTGAAGTTTAACTGAAAGCTTTCTATTTTAGGAAACTTACTATTTTTAGTAAGGTACCCGTTTATAAAAGTCCTTGCGTTAAATCTTTATATTTGTAATAATAATAATAGTGTTACTATTTTTATACAAACGACCCTTTTAGTTTGATGTTGTCCCGTTGACTTTCAAAAGTCAACGTTGACCTTGTTTGACTTCACGCTTTTAGACCCGACCAATGGTCGTAAAATATATGTCGTTCTCTAAATATCTTCCCGATATTATTTCATTAGTACTTAGACTCTTTTGACTTATATTTGTCAAGTTATTGTCGCGTTTGACTTTTACATTTGACTTGGCATGTGTATATATATATTTATAACCAATTATAACCCGTTCTAAACGACACACTAAATCACCTTTTCACGTTTCGGACAAAAAAGAAATTTTATGTAAAACGATATTCCGGACAACTTTTTAGTTTTAGCCGAGACCCGAAACTCGACAGAAAATGACCAAAATGCCCTTTTTCGATTCTGCTGTAGCTTTGACTATTTTAAATAAAAGACAGATTTTGACCTTGGGTTTTGACCCGTTATTACTCGATTCTAAGATCGGCAAGCCTCGCGGAACAGTAAAACATCATTCCGAGCAACTTTCGTGTTTCGCCGGAAGGCTGAAACGGACTCGAAAGTGCCCGAATCGAGCTTTTAAAATCCTGACAGCAAGCGCCATTATTTACTAGTGCAGAATTTTTATGTTAAAAATATATATCTCGTTTTTGTCATAACTTCTTCGTTATTAAGAGTTAGAAGCTCTACCATATATCGAAACGATCGTCTCGGATAGCTCTATCATATTTCAAAGCCTAAATTCAGATTTTATGAAAACTCGATCCTCGTTTGGCGTGCCAAACTTTCTGCTCAAATACACAAGTTACAAGAGGCTTTAAAATTCATTTTCAAGCATTCTAATCAACTTGTAAATGTTTCTAATGACATATATTTATAGTCTAAACCACTCCATCAATCGACAACGTTGTCTAATCTATTATCGCAAGTTTTCCCCAATTCATCACATGCATGTGACTATAATCAAATCAAACAATCGAAATAGTCGAAATAAAAGTAAAAAGGATGCTCACAAAGGCTCAATGAGCTAAAGAGAAAATAGATCGAATAAATTGTCGGACCCTTCCTTGTTCCTTGTTGATGCCGCGGCCAACCCAAGACCATAACCAAACCGAGCCCTTTTTGAAATACAAATCTCCCACCAACTTTTATACCTTTATTTAAATCAAATCTTCACTAATCTTGCTAGAACTCACTCTTGCATATAAGGTATTGCATGTGGTTTATTCCACTTTAGATGATTAAATAATCATCATCCAAACACTTACCAATAAATGGTAAAATCAAATGTCACATGGGTGTTTGTTTCTCTACTCGTCCGAACCAAAATAAGGAAAAGAAAGACAAGAAACAAGTGTTTGTACTTATTCCTCTTTTTTTTTTGGTTTAAAGTGTTTAGGGGTAATATTTAATGGGTTTTCAAGAAATCAAAATGTTTGATTATTATTTGTGTGTGTTGTGTGTTTCGGCTGAGAAAAAAAAAAGACCAAAGAAAGAGTGGTGAGAAAATGATATGTGTGTGTAAGACTTTGGAAGCTATATGAAGTAGCCATACAATCATTATACCTTGGAAATCAAAGTGTTGGGTTATGTGTGTGCATGAGTAGCCGGCTATAGGCTAGCTTGCATGCAAGAATTGAATTTTTTTTTCTTTTTTTTCTTGTATATACTTTTGTGTATCATTGTAGTGGAATCTTTCTTTAGGAGTGCACGAGCTTATATGTATACAGATGTAGTCAAATTTATAACACTATTCATTACAAGATGATGTGATTAAGGGAAAAAAGTTGGTCAAGGTATGGGAAGCATGGGAGGTATGGCTATGTATAAATGAGAAGTGATGTACCAAAACCAACTTGCAAGGTTTTTTCTTGTATAAGCTTTGGTATATATCTCTCACTCTCCTACATTTCGGAATATGTATGAGATCTTATGATATATTTTTTGTATTTTTATGTATTGGGTTATAAAAGTGGGTATTTGTTGAAGCGTAGAAAAGTTTTTGGTGTTCATTGGGAGTTGCTAAACGCATCTTTATTGTGAAACGAAATACTTTACGCAACAACAAAAATGAAATGAACAAGGTTAAGAATTATCCTCAAAATATTTGACTTAACCTTTGCTTGATGTAAAACATTTAATTGTTTGATGCCGTTTAATTGAACGCTAATTTTTTAGCTTACGCGATTCTAGCTTTAACATTTATTATTAAAGCTTAATACGTACAATATTAAAAAATATAAAGTAGTGAATTTATTGTCGACTTCCATGATCCTAAAACACGGGGTGTTATAGTCAAGCTAGAGACTCGCACAAAAACAAGCGCTTCTTGGGAGGCAACCCGTGTCTTTTATTTCTTTCTATTTTCTTAATAAATAAGTGTGTGATTTTATAGCCCTAGTGTGGGGGCGTGCTTCTTTCTTTGGTTTGTGTGTTGTTTTTGCTTTTCAGGATTCCATAAGATCATGAAGACCCATGCTTGTTTTCAATCCTCCAATCATCCGGTCTTTGATCTTCTGCTTATTTTGGAATCATCAATCCTGATCATATATATATATGTGTGTTTCCCCTTTCACACTTGGAATTACTAGGATTTGCCTTTTTCGTTGATAAGTGTGGGGGTAAAACCCGACATTTTTGAACATTGAGGCCAATGTTCAAATTCTATGTGTTCAATTTTTTGTGAGGGGATATTTCTATCAAAATGATGATCATACATGTGCCCTGTCTGTGTTCCCCGCGCAACCCGTTTGACCAAAATTTTATATTATTTTTATTGTTTTATTATGACTATATATATATATATATATCAATATATATAATATATATATTTTATTTCTTATATATATATATATATAATGAAAAAAAATGATGAAAATATAAATATATATAAATAAGTAGGCCCGTAGAATTAGGTAGCTTTTGACTTGACCGAGTTTTGAACTCTAGCTTTCCCCTTAGCTTTCGAGACTTAGCGTTTGCTTAACTTTAAAATTTTGCAAAGAACAAAAAATGATAGAGTTTGATATAAGTTAGATGCTAAGCGTGGATTAGTTGGATATCTTTAGAGCTCATAGAGGTTAATTGTGGCTTTTTGCTCCCACCAGCTTACTAAACGCTATATAATTGTTGAATAAAATAAAGTTACTTTAGGTTTTTGCGATTCTTAGTTTAAATCACTTCGTAGAGATTCCTTCTGGTGAAAGTAAGGTACACATCGAGGTTTTGTCAGTGTTGTGAGGAAATAGACTCTTGGACCATGGTCGGCTCGCATACCGATGTGGCAGTTGTTAAAAGACCACAGGACTTAAAATTTGGCTATAATAATAATAATTATGTAATAAACCGAAGCCGAAATATGACTTCTGATCATGGTAGGCTCGCATACCGATTGATCAGTCATTTAAGGGTGGAGGGACGGAAAGTATAATAATAAAAACTGTGGGCTGATAAAAGTTTACTGCATCTTGTCGGCTCACAACCGATGTTGCAGTCTTCTAAATAAGGCACATAGTAATAATCCAAGACTGATAAAAGTTTGCTGCATCTTGCCGGCTCACAACCGATGTTGCAGCCTTCTAAAAGGTCGAGGAAATTACCGAGGTCGAAATATGTTTGCTGCATCTTGCCGGCTCACAACCGATGTTGCAGCCTTCTAAAGGACCGAGGTTTAATAATGTTGCAATAATAATAATTATAAAGCCAAATTTTGACTCCGGGGTTATCTAATAAGCCAGCCGGTCTCTGGATCTCGTAGTGATGTTGTTGCGGATGAAAATAAAAAGGATAACCCCTAAATCATGCGAAATTAGAACCTTAATGTGGACCTTATTCTCACCATATCGTCTCTTTAGGAAAGGATTTCAAACTAATTGTGGTCTAAACCGGGCACCTTTATGATAATAAGGACATAATTTATTTGTCACCAATAATAAAAAAATCCTTAGAGGAAATTAGGAATAATGGGAGCGAAAAGTTAAAGTTTATACTTACACAATTAGCATTTATGAGTAGTGTTAGCATCTTATCTTATATTTGGCTGTGATTTCGTTTTAAGCTTAGTTTGGGGTTCTATGAAGACATGCCGACTAATTCAATTATGACTTTAACATGTCACCTCATAACCCTTCATTCTTTTGAAAAATGATTATTTATTTATTCCCGTGTAATGCGTCGTCAGGGAACGTCTACTTTTGGAACTTTCGAATGAAATTTTGTGTTTCGCCTTTCTACCCGATTTAGTGAAGATCTTTATTCTAGTTATTTTGTGTCGTGTTTAAAGTTTTATCCGTTTAAGTATTATAAACGATTAATGATCCTATTGAATGCCCCGAAAGTTTAAATTTCTATTATTTTGATATAATCCGACATTTCCCGCGACATAGCCGAACTTCTGTTAAAATTGAACGCTTTCTATCCTACAATCATATCTAAAAGAAAAACCATCATACAAAAGATTTAAATAAAAATATTGATTTCTATATTTTTGAGTTTTAAGTAAAGATTAAAGCAAGAAGTGTTTTGGATTAAAGTTAATTGAAGATTTTAGTAAATTAGAAGCTAAGGGTTTATTGTTTTGTGATTTTTTGTGGTTCGGCTAAGAAAAGGGAAACAAGTAGAATCCGCTTTTTGATTTTATTCTCGCTCATAGTCATTCGTGTGACCCTCTTAAAAACCCTTCTCCATATTATTTTTATGAGTACATTCTTTTTATTTTATTTAAATTGCTTGACGTGGAATCCACATGATAATGCGCTAGGATGGCGTTGGACGAAAGTGGATAATGGAATGTGATTAGATGACGAAGGTAGGTTAGCTAGGCTTATCCGTACAACAAGTTACTTGATGAATTATGCTTTTGTTCTATCTTTTATTTATATAAACTCTATGGATTCACTCAACGTTTTGTTGACTTTTTAGCATGTCTTATCTCATGTAATCAAGGTTGAAGACTTGGAGCACACGAGGAGGAGCTTGCATTATTTTATTTTGTTAAACCGTTTTTAAGTTCCATTCCTCACAAATACATTTAAATTATGGTTGTGGTTTTAAAACTTGTATGTTGGTTTTGGTTACGATCCTGTTGGACAACTTTTGCACTCTGAATTTCTATGAATGGAACTAAGTTTTATAACATCTCTTTTGAGTCGTTCTTTGTAATTTATGTGTAATTGAGCTATGATTTAACACCTAAATGTTGGTTCCGCTGCGTATTAAATTGGGGGTGTTAAAGATTGGTATCAGAGCCATAAGTTATAGAGAACTAGGTCATTTTTTAAAAACCTAAACTATAACTTTCTTTCTTTAATTTTTGCATGCAAAGGCTCCTCGTGTTTCCCGTTCAAGTCATACTTGTGATTCTTATTTTAGTAATTATGCACGTTTCGGGTGCATTATTGTTAAGTATTTATAAGATAAATAATATGATACATATCGAGATATATATCAATTGTTAAGCTTTATATTAAAGCTTTTGCATTTATTTACATGTTTAAATAAAGCATTGTTAAATCATCATATTCATTTTAATGCATTTGCAATCATTCGTATATTGCATAAATTTTTATTTATGTAGTGACCTTATGTATTTATTCTGGCGCGATTTGCAGATTATCATGGCAAATCCTCGACCTCCTGATCCTTTATATACTTCCTTTAGCATCTCTAATAGTATTATGTGGATACTGATTTTATAATACTTGACTTTCTTTTCCATCTTTTACTCTTATCTTCCTGATTACCGCTACCTATTTACCTTATATCAGTCAATTATATAAATGTTGACCACTCCGCTTATCGCGTACTTTCTGATTTCTCATTTACTCTCTCGAGCATCAATACTAGTATTATATAAGGATACCTACATATATGAGCTAGCTCTTTCTCGATCTCTTATGAGTATCTCTGTAAGAGCCACTATCTACTTATATAAAAGTAATTTATATAAGTGTCGACTATTTTCGATCACTTATGTCTACCTGGTAGAGTATATTTTTATATGAAGGTTGTCTATATGAATACTAAAGCTTTTCTAAGACATTGTGAATGGCACAAAGGTCTCGTTTGTTTTCAAGATGTTGTGAGTACTACAACGATCTTTAATCTAATACTTTTCACAAGTAAATTGCTAGTGATGCAATTGCTCTAAAAACATCTTCTGTAATTTTGGGATAATTCCCTTTTTGGATGATATCGGAAGTTCGACAAGATTTGCCAATTCCATTGGAGTTTAACGTCTGCTAATTCATCTCTGGTTTGAACTGAACACTCACATCATACTCTTGAAATGCTTACATCATTCTGTAATCCGTTTCATGAAGACATGCCGACTAATTCGATTATGACTTTAACATGTCACATCATAACCCTTCATTCTTTTGGAAAATGACTACTCACTTATTTCCCGTGTAAAGTGTCATCGGGGAACGTCCACTTTTGGAACTTTCAAATGAAATTTTGTGTTTCGCCTCTCTATCGGACTTAGTGAAAATCTCTGTTCTAGTTATTTCGCGTGTCGTGTTTAAAATTGTATCCTTTTAAGTATTATAAGTGATTTATCATTCTATTAAATGCCCGAGAGCTTGAAACTTCTTTTATCTCTATTTTTATAAATTCTGATGTTTCCCGCTCAAAACCGAAGCTCATGTTTAAAATAATACCTTTACACCTAACTTATTTAATTTAAAAATTTAACATCACGTTGACTTTATCTAAAATGCCAACATAGCAAACCACCAAAAAGATTTTTTGCTATTATACTCCTACAACCACTCAAAAACTAATACTACAATCATCTCTACAAGTAAGACCAACATGCAAAAGAATTAAATAAAATTATGATCTTATTAGTTTTCCGTGGGTTTATGTGAAAAATCGAGGATAAAAAGGATTTAAAGAAAAGTGTTTGAATTGAAGATTCATGTAATCAATAGGCTATAGTTTAATGTATGGGGTTTTTGGCTTGGTTCGGGCAAAGAAAATGGAACAAGAAGGACCCCTGTATCTTGAATTTATCGCATGTACTCTTATTTGTCAAGGCGTTATAAAACTTCTTAAGTACCCCTTTCTCTAAATTATTTTTATGCGTTTGATTTATATTTTAATTTCCGCATGTCATAAAATTCCCCTAGATCGTGTGCTAATAATAGGTTGTGGTGAAATCTGTGGAAATTGGTAAAGCTTAGAATGACGAAGATAAGTTATTAGGCGCGTTGTGAAGTTTTGGTGAAGTGAAAGTAGCGTTTGGTAGAGTTTCGGGATAGACTATTTATTGCAGAAAATTACACAGCGCGTTTTGAGTATCGTAAAAGTGTGAAAACTAATTTTGGGTGCCTATATATGATAGGCCTCGTTCTTATAAATGTTTCGGTAGGTAGATCGTCCCGTAACTCCTAAAAACGAAGTTTTTACGGTCAATTGGAGTTAGGAAAAATTTTTACTAAAAATTCAGCATTTCGGGGGATAATAGTTGCTGATAGAATTTAAAAGGGTATTTTTCGTCACTTTCGCGTACTCTTTGGCCTCCGCGAAACAAATGAAAGAGTTGTTTCGAAGGGCCGATTTACTTCATACCGCGAGACAACCAAGTCAAGAAATGATAATAGACGGGTTCTTACAACTAACAAAATCTCTTTCGTATATTTCTTTTATATAAATTGCATCCGATCGACATAAGGCGTTTTCCGTACATTTTCTGTCGGTATTGGTTTCGGTAAAACTAAAAAGTTGTATAAAACTCGTTATTATTAAAACCTTTTTGCGAGGACGATCTACGTTAAAAAAGGCCTATGATGGGTCAAAAACCAAAACACAAATCGCGATTTTATAATCTTTCCTGCAGAAACTTGCATGGTGTTTTGGTCATTTTCTGTTAGGTTTCGGGCTCGAGGGCTAAAACTAAAACGTTGTCTGAAACGTTGTTTTACATCAAAATGCTTTAGAATCCGAGTCGTGAAAATAATATTCAGATTCAGATGTGCGAATCAGATTCAGATTCAGAGCCTCTTAATAAACAAACAGCACCTTAGAAAAAGATGGATTAGTTGCTGATTTTTGTCAAAAAGATGTAGTTTGAGCGTTTTAAAGTCCATTTCAGCTTGTAAAATGTTAACGAATATTATTAGATGATATATATATTATTAGGTGCGTCTCGTTCACATTTAAAAATAGTAAGTCTATTTTTGGAAACTTTATATATATATAAGCATAACAAGGAAAATAAGGACAAGTATATGAATAATGGATGGGTCGGTATTAACGGGAACATAATATTTTATTTAACGATATTAATGTCCTCGAAAGTGCGAACTTACTAAAAATGAAAACTTTCTAAAAAGAGAAACTTCCTAAAAATAGAAACTTTATATATATAAATATAACGTCGGAAATAAGGTTAAGCATTTGGTTATTGGGGTGTCGGTGTTAATAGAAAAAGTAATATTTTTATTAGACAATATTAATGTCTCCGAATATCCGACTTTCTAAAAATAGTAACTTTCTAAACAGAGAAACTTTTCGGAAAAGTGGCATAAACTAATTACGAGTGTAATACTATTAGTGAGAGCATCTTAATAAATAAATGTAGGACACACATGTGGATTCTATGGGTATTTCTCTTATAGTTATTAAACTACAATCGATTCCTTTTATTCGTATTCTTCTCCTTTGTGTGAGCTGTTATCAGATAAATAAAGAGTTTATCTTTGTTGTTGTTTCATCGCCGTGTTTCTTAGTTTCTGGTTCGTTAGCACCTCATTTTTTTTCCTCGCTACTTCGTGTGAATTTGAAGAATCATACCATCAAAATGTCAACTCCTAAGTTCAGCCGATATCAAACGACTCCCTACATATATTTTGCCGATAGAATAACTCCTTACACTAATTTCTTTTGAGCGTTGCTATATTTTGATGCCTACTTCTATCCACTGTTATTATGATCAATTCGTTCTTTCGTTTGCAACGATAAATTCTACAAATGACTCTCTATAGCATTCCGATTCGCGATCTGTTAGAACAAATGGCTCTCTATGTTCATTTTCTCTGAATACTTCTACGTTTGCTCGAATATTCTTTATACTTGCTAAGATCTATCGCTTTATGAACAACCCTGATGTCATCTTATAAACCATTTTATTGTTAGCTCATAAACTATTTTACTAATTTTCTATAAACTAAATTATTGTCATCTTATATACTACTTTGTTTTCATTTTATGAACTGTTTAGATTACTTCACAAATCGTTTGGCTAAGACCTTATAAACATTTTCAAAATCATCCGATGAACCATTTTGCTACTATACTATAAACCATTTTACTATCATCTTGTAAACTGTTCGGTTGTCATCATATGAGCTATTTTACATCCACTTTATGAACTATTTTGTTACATTATAAAACCATTTAATAGCATTATATACATAACATTAGTTTGACGAAAACGAGCATTGCATCATTAGTCCTCAAATATACATAGCCTGATCACCTATGTATAATTCAGGAAGGACCATGCTATACTGGGAGTAGTCGCCAAATTTTTTATCAAAATTAAATTTCTACTTATATTCCCAAAAAGCGAACATTTCATGCATTAACTATTATTTATTCCATATTCGGTTGCTGCCCTACTTAGTTGTTTTATTGAACCCTTTGAACGCATTAGCAAGCTATACAACTTGAACTACCTGGGGAAACTCGGTAGAATCTATATCACCTTTCGAGTCTTGAATCCAAGGAGACGTTTATCTCATTAAACCTTGACTTTCCAATAGACTCATTTCGACTAGTCATCAAGCTGCAAATAATCGAGGATCCTATAAAGATCATGGACCATCAGGTCAAACAACTAAATCAAGGCTGTATCCTCATCTTTTCGCATGTAAGCCGACTGCGAGCAAGGCGAGATGAGCACCTGGACGGTGCTCCTTTAAGGGGAGGAGGATCTAACATTTTGGATTTAAGGTCACTATTTTTTCTCGATCTTATATTTAATTTCAAAATTTTAGAGAAATTATTTTATTATTTTTAGCCGTTTTTATTAAAATCGTCGTTTAAATCTTTCACGAATTCCTATCTTAAGCCTTGAAAGCTTATTTATTTTAATTTTTAGTGTCTTTTGACATTTATTTATGTTAGGCCGAAACCGAGTCAAATTTTTTTTATTTTATTAAAAATTAAAAATTAACGAGTTGAATTAGTTTTCGGGCCCGAGATTTAAACGATGTAAAATATTTAATAAAAGTGGGCCGAAGCCCTCTCCTTTTCTTTCTTTGTTCGGCAGCCATAGCCCAAACACACACCCTTACAAAATTTTAATGACAACCCAAGTCCACATTATAAGCCTAAGCCCAATCTTTTCCCTTCTTTTCTTTGGCCGGTTGATAAGCCCAAACCCACATCCTCTCTTATTTTATTTATAAGCCGAAAAACACACACACATATACTTATTAATGATAAAAAAAAGGAAAAAAATCGACTCATCTCTCTCCCTCCCTCTTTGTCCGACTAGCAGCTTCCAAAACCCACCAAAATTCATCATCTAAAAATCCCAAATCAATCTCAATAACTTCCAAATCACTATTAAAGTAAACCTCATTAACCCTTAAGAAATATAAACCACCATGCATAATTTTTTTCACAAGATTCTGGATTTTAAAGATTTTGATTTTTAAGGGGTTGATCTAATTGAGTACAATTGGTGTATTAAGTAGTTGATTTTGAGCATGTGTACAAAATTTGGTGTAACAAAATCAAGTTTTGGGTTGTCCTTGTCCCCTCCTTGTGGTCGGCAGAATTTGAAACCCCAAGGGGTTTGGTGTGGTTGATTTTCTTTGATTGATTTTGTGTTGTAAGTCTATTATTCATTTTTTTTATTTGATCTTGCTTATATATATGCATGCATGTACATTGATTATGTTTGAGAATCCATGAAATAAATTAGAAGTTATGATTCTTATGTTGTTGCGATATTAATGGGTTAATAGATGTATTAGGTGAGTTTGAGATTATTGGAAGCGTGTTTGATGCGAAAATTTAGAGATTTGATAGAGTTTATAACCCTCAATTAGACCATAAAGTTTAGGCTTGAATTGGCGAGATGAGTGTTATGCAAACTGAGATTTTAATTTTTAGAATGATAGTGTTCGCCCTAAGGATCGTTTTAATATAAGGTAGAGCGTCTAAGTCTTAAAAAAGAAAAAAATATGGCATTTTGAAGTTTGAAAACTAAAACGGCAAAATTCTGCACACACTGTTTTTGTGTAGAATTTTAGTCCATCTTGCGCGTAGTGTAACTTGGTCATGCCAATAGGTTTTCTAGGTTTGTAGGACCCTATGACTAAGTACTTCGAGTCTAATTTCCAACGAGCTAGGCCTTAATGATTTTCAGTACCTAAAGGTGGGTCAAAACATGTTTACGAAATTGGTTGTCAAAACTAGGTTTTCTGAGTTCGAATTTCAGTTGCAAAGATGCAGTGAGCAGACGGGTCAAAACTTAATATTTTTTGGCGAAATTCACACAGTAGCATCTTCATAATATATGTGACCTTCCAAAATTTTTCCATATTTTTCTGGAAAGGTTAGAGGTGTTTAATAGTGTCCAACTTTTGATAAGTCCAGCAGATCCTGTTTCAAAACAAGTTGCATTGGTGTGTTTGTAAAAATCAGTTAGAAGTGGCTATAGTTTATGAGTGAGTTACAGTAGTTAAACAACATATATAGGTGAGTTAATATAGAAGGAGAGCATCTAATCCGACCGTTTAGTAACTCTTTAAGTATAGAGAACGACTAGTAAAAACTGATAGAATTTTAGAAAATATGGAAGTGGTACTTTAAGCGACTCTAGTACATGGAGTCTTAAACATATGATAATATTGCATGCCAATGTATAAATAAGTATTTGATTCTTTTATATTAAGTTACATTACATTATAATTATGAATTATAATCACGCGCCACTATTATAGGTTACGGTTGATTGTTGACACTCGACTTTCTCGTTTGGATTTCTTGATCACTACTCTTATCCACGGTAAGTTCATAGCCTTGCCTTTACAAATTTAAATGTTTTATTAAACCCCGCGATGGAGATACATGCTTGCTTTGAAAACTCGAACATAAGTTGTTTTTGGTATGCTGGACCCGATTATATGATTATTAACATTGAGTAGCTATTGCCAAAGTCCCTAATATCATGAACTGTTAATCACCTTGTAGGGGTGAACGCTAGTACAATTAATAGATCTATTGGGTTTGACCACCCTGTCCTGGGGTATGAATCGAATCCTTTTGAGCACCCCACTTATCAACGAACAATTTGTATTGAGAATCCTAGGTATGAGGAAATAATACCTACTTCAGGGGAAAACAAGAATGCATATGAGATGCATTACTGTCAAGATTTCGTTGTCATGAGCTCAATGTAATAAAAACCTGATATATGGCTTGTCCGTACAACAAGTCACTCGATGAATCATGCTTGTGTTCTATATATATATTTATACATATGTATATAGATATATATACCTATATATGGCTTGACCACCCTGTCCTGGGGTATATATATATATTTATACATATGTATATAACTCATAGTATAACTTATATTATATATATATATATTTTATATATATTTATATTATATCAATATATAATATATATATATATATATATATATACATATATATATATATATATACATATATATATACACATATACACACACACACACACACACACACACACACATATATATATATATATATATATATATATATATATATATCTATATATATATATATATATATATATATATATATATGTATATATATACATTCGAATAGTTTGTATTTCCTGGAAAGTCGCGAATTTTTGTTAAAAATATAAACCATATATTAAAATAGTACATTTTAGGACGATTCCAAATAAATAAGAAACTTGAAAAACAAAGCTATAATGAAGGAGATATGGATTTTACGATTTTGGTAATTAAATATATAAAAAGTGTTTTTATATAAAACAGTTTACATAAACTTTTTATGTGTAGATTTTGACAAAATTTATGAACATATTATTATGATAGATCATCTCGATACGATTTCGTAAATATAAAGAACGCGCAAAACAAAATTAAAACGAGAAAGTTATGAATATTTAAAGATTTCAAAACTATATATTATTTTCACAGCTTTTATAAAGCTGTGAAAAACTGCGAGAAACTATGAACTTTGAAATTAGTGTTTTTGAGAGCTTTCGGGTTCGATTGGGCCAAAGTATAAAACTATAAAGTTGTTTAGAATAACGTTTTACTACAAATCAAGTTTTCGAAGGCTAGAAGTGTATAGCTGGTTCTTGTTCTAGGTTGTACCTATATAAAATATAAATATAAATATAAATATATAAATATAAGGGTAGCAATCAAAAGAAATCACAATTATAGTAATCCGGGAGTACGATTCCCGGGTCGTTTCCCCGATGAGGAATGCAATGGAAAGTCGAAAGTCGTTTTGAGAATCGATGCTTGAATGGGACAAATTTGATTGGGATTCTAATTCTACGGGAAAATTAAGGCAATTTAAACTAAAAACAATTAAGGGCACTAAAATTAAACTAAAAACGCAAAACGGGAATCCTAAAAACGCGCTAAATTATCAACTATATCAAAATTAAGCCCTAAAAATGCAAACTTAGTTTCTAAACCTCTAAAATGACAAAAGAAAATTTTCTAAAAAAGATTTATATTTTTTTGGCTTTTTAATAATTTTTTATGAATTAAAAACTAATTTAATCTATTTAAAATCCTAGAAAATAGCAAATTAATACCTAAAAATTCTAAAAAATGATATTCTACCTTAGAAAAGTCTAAAATATGATAAAAACTCAGAAAACTATTTTTAACTACTTTTTATAATAAAAATCTATTTTATAAAACTAATTTTAAAAGCTAAAAATCAAAATAAAAATCTAAAAGTGGTAAAAATGATTTTAATGCTTGTAAACCTAAAAGTATTTAATCTAAAACTAAAAACTATTTTTTTGTAATTTTCTGAAAACTTTTTCTATTTTTTAATGACTTTTTAAATTTTTAACCTACGAAAAATGATTAAAAATAACAAATAAGTATGAAAATTTCTAAAAAAACAGGTAAAGTCCTAAATGATGTAAAGTTCCTAGGAAAATTAAGCTGGTCCACCCAGCTTATCTAATAAGCTCTAAAAAGCCCCTAATAAGCCACGAAGTGGCATGGGCTTATTGGGCTCAAAAAGTTGGTAAGTAATTAATTTTGCAAAGCTCTACCAGATGAGCTATTGTAGCAAAGTGGTTAAGAGTGGTGTGTGTAAAGCGTTGGGTTGAGGGTGTTGAGGTCCCGAGTTCGAGCCTTGCTCACTTGAGATTTCCACCTTCCCTAATGCTTTTTAAATGCCATTTTTTTACAACTTTTTAGAAGACTAAAAAATAAGCGCTTTTTGAAAAGACACTATTTTTATAATTCACAAATAAGCACAACAATAAGCTCTAAAGGGTGACAGTTTGCTTATATACTAAAAGGCTAAAATGGCCTATCTGTTAAGCTTTTTATGATCAAATAAGCTAATGAAAATGACAAATAAGCTATAACAGATACCTAACTACCCCCAATAAGCATAAATGATCAAAAATAAGCAACTATATTAAGCTAAAGAATGCAGAATACTTGAAAAGCTAAAACACATAGAATTTTTAAGCTAAATAGCAAATAAGCTCAAATAAGCTCTACTCTAAAGGAAATAAGCTAAAATTGACTTAAACTAACCTAATAAGCTATACTAACCCTAAATAAGCTAGGAAAATAAGCAAATAAGCACAAATAAGCCTAATAAGCAAAATGACACAAAACAGCAGGCAAAAAGCTAAGGGGGCACTTTTGAGCTTAAAAATAAGCTCAAAGATGGATCCTTACAGCTTAATGAGTTATACCACTGAAAAGTTCGGACAATAAGCTACAATAATCAGAAATCAAATAGGAGTTTGAAACAAAGATACGCCTTTAAATTTGCTTAGGAAAAGAGCTTTTCTCACTCAGAATCAACACTTAGAAAATTTTCACAATCTTGACAAATCATTACTTTTGAGCTTATAAATAAGCAAACAAATAGAACATTATGAACTTAAGACCTACAAACAGATTGAGATTTGACTACATAGAACACATAACAACAATCAAAAAGCATTTGAATTACAGGATAAGCCAAAATAAGCAAATCAAAAAGTTGTTTCTTTTATTTTTCACATTTTGCAAATTTTTTTGATAGGAATGGCAAAACACAAGTCAACAAATGCAGGTCTTATGGACTTTGTTTTAGCACTCAAACAAACACATAAACATCAAAATCTCACAAAAATCACAAGTCTAATCAAATAAGCTTATATAATAAGCTATATGTTCTCAGATTCAAACAACTCTTTGTATAACCAATGATTTTGATATTTTTCACTTAAAAACTTAAACAAAATGACTTTTATGACTACTTTTAACTAATCTAAACTGACTCAAAAGCACAAAGCAAGTTTTCACCCAAAACACCCCTTTAAAAACAGTTTTAGTACTTTTAACTTGATAAAAGCTATTTAAGCTAAAACTCTTCAAAGACCAGATGTTAAACTAGTGTAGATTTTTTGGTGAAAAATAAGATGTGCTCGAGTACAAATTTTACAAGAATTTCTTAGTAAATTTAAAATCTCAATATTAAGTTACTTTAAGACAAATTTTTAAGAAAACTTCAAACCAATGATTTCTAAGCTACAAGAAAGCATTCATAAGCATTAACTAACATTAAAAAGCATAAACAAGCAAGAATAAGCAGAAATTAAGAACAATAAGCTATGCTACAGTAAATAAGTTAAATTTGAGAAATAAGAAACTTACAACACCCTTGCTCAAAACAGGGCAAACAATCAAGTCTACAAGCTCTAGCTTGTCAAAAAGACAAGCTAGTGAGGTCTATAAGCTCTTCCAAGGCTAGCTTATCATCCAAAAGCTGTGGTAATTTAGGGGTGAATTTTTGTGATTTTTCTTAACACTTTTTGTATCTAAGCCATTCTTTTTATGAAAACAGGTTATAGGATTGGTTTAATAAAAACTTATAAGAGCTTGTAGTGAGCTTTTTAGAACATAAATTTAACTTAAAACTTGAAAACAGAATTAAAACTAAAACTTAAAATTTCATTAATTTTAAAACATTACAAGGAAGATTGAAATACCTTAAACTAAATAAGTTGAAAAATAAGAGCTAGAAAAAAACTAAGTGCCTCAATGGCTTACAAAGGAGCCTATTTATACTCCTTGAAGGAAGGTTCTAGGTCGTGAGTCTTCACTTGTGTGTTTCTTTGCTGAGAGGATTCAAGGGTGTGTTTGTTGTGTGAGTGACATCAAGAATCAATCCAAGCCCTCCATTTTGAGTGTTGCCCAAGCTGATTGATCATCACCATTGATTCGTTTGTCATTTTTCATGGACCAATGGGTTTTTTTAGGATTGCCAACGTGTATGCCAGCTGTGTGGGGTGGACAAGGGTGAGAAGAAAGGGGAATAGTACTAGTTTTCTTTTGGCGGGATGTGGGGGAAAGATAAACAGTGTTTTGAGTTGCAGGGTGAGGTTTGGGGACTTGGCAAGAACAGTCCTTTAGGGTTTATGAGTTGATTGCACACATGGTCCTTTGTTTTTGCAAATTTGGTCCTTTTGGTTTGGGTTGGTGTTGCACCGTTAGTCCTTTAAGGACTAACGGGGGGTGTTATAAAAGGGGCATGGGCTAACGAGGTTAAAATGGGTATTGGGCCTTGATGTTGGGTCGGTTTAATGGTTTTAGTGTGTTATGGGTTTAAGGGTATTAAAGATATAAGTGCGCTTTCCCGGGCCTACTAGGTGGGTAGGGATGTGCCCACTTTTGGCAGTTTACGTTTTCGGGTCCGGTTTTCGATCTCATTCCGAATCCACCTTTCCCGAGGTGACTTGACTTGATTTGAACTTGACTTTTTGTTGACTTTTGGCTTTGACTTGACTTTTCTTTGACGCTCTTTCCGTTCTCATGCTCGGTTTTGTCGTTTTGGCTTCTATTTTTGTCTTTTTCTTGGATATCCATTACCTGCATAATACAAATGTAAAACATACAAATACAATGTATTTTTGGTACGTTTTTAGTCATTTAAGTCTGATTTTAGTGGTCAAAGGTATGTGTAATTAAACACGTACCAAAATCCCCCATACTAAGATAAGCGTGTCCTCACGTAATGCTATAAGTAAGCACTTAGTAAATTAAGAATCTTAATCCCCCTCGACTAATTACTTCGAAAAGTAGAAAAGTGTTCATTAAGAGGAATTAAAGAATCAAGAGTTTAGAAAAGCCCTGTTTTTACCATTTTTATACTCTTATTCCTACACATATTTTTTTTAATTTTTCCTTTTTCTCATTTTTTTGTACTTTTCATGCTTTTCTTTTAGCAACTAACTAACTATTTTGACTTTCGTATTTTCATTTGGGATCATAGAACAAGATGCAAGTTTCCTTAGTTTTCTCTTTAATTTTCTATACTTAAAATTTGCTTAATAGTATAAACTGCTTATTTGCTTATTTTAACTGCTTAATTGTGCTTTTTGTTCTCTTATTATGCTTAATAGTTATAGGTTTACATCTGTTTTCAGCATTATAGTTATTAAACTTAGATTTTCAGTTTCTGTCTAAAAAACCTTAAAAAACTTAAAAAATATAGTAGCATAGTGTAGAACTTATAATTTAGCTTAATTAATTGTTGAAATATGTTTGTTAAGCTTGATATAAGCTAGTAGTAACCTGGTATTAAGGAGTTAGGCATTAGATTTCAAAATCATAAGCTATTTCAAAATTCTGTCAATTTAAAGGGGTGTTTGGCATTAGCTAATTTGACTGTCAAAAGTCAAAAGTTTTTGTGCAAATCTTTTGAGACAGCTTTGATTTTAGTTAAAAACAATAGGAAAAGAGTTTTCACAAGTTAGTTTGTAAAAAATCAAAAAGTTATGCTTATTTTAAGTGAACCAGCACCAGGGCATTTTTAGACTTTTCTTGTTACTTATAAAACTTTGATCTAAACCTTTCAAGGATTGGAGTTTGCTTGGTCTGTGTTTTAACACTCTATTTGAGTGTGTTTAGTGCAGTAGAATCCCTTAGGTAACCTGCACTATTGGTCTTTGTTTGTGCCAATTGCACCAGCAGTACTAACATCAGTTAGTACTGCTGATCTTTAAGCTTCATTTTAGGCTAGATAAAATAGGAATTAGAAGCTTAGATTTAGGATTGTTTTAGTTTTCATATAGCTTAGGATTAGTCACTGCTTATTTTCCATTTCCAACTTCATTTGCTAGCTTAATTTTTGCTTAAAAAACAGCTTAAACAGCCAAAAACACCAAAAACAGTAGGTTAAATATTTAGTTTCTAAAAATCTGAATTCTAGCTTAAGGTAGTAGTTTTTATTGCTTAAATAGTTAGTTTATAAGTAGTTTAATAAGTTTTCAAAAGCTCATAATCTAGATTTGTTTTTTGAGCTTTTTAGCTTAATTTGATTTTGTGCATTTTAGCTTAATTCCTGAGTTAGCCATTTTCATAATCATTTTCAATAGCTTAAAAGTGTTTCCAGCTTTTGTTTCTTTTCTCAATTAGTTTAAGCACATCTTAGGGAGTTTAGAACAGCTTTTAGATTTTACTTTAAGCTTATTTTGAGCTTTTTATAGCTTATTTAGTGAAAACCAAGGATAAGCCCTTGTTTCTGTAAACAGCTTAATAATAAGCTACTTTAAGCTTATTTTGAGCTTTTTATAGCTTATTTAGTAAAAACCAAGGATAAGCCCTTGTTTCTGTAAACAGCTTAATAATAAGCTGTTTAAGAGCTTATTAGTGGGTTTCAGACCATAGTGCTTTTGTTAAAGTTGTTCTCTCCAGCTTATTTTATAATTTTGCTTCTTTAAGTTTTTGCTGAAAAGCACTTTTTATTTTAAACTTATTTTTAAGCCTAAAAAGGACTTAGTTTGAAGTCGGGCTTGCTCTCATGGTAGGTAGTGTAACTTTTAATTTTCATTGTTAACCCCTCCATTAGCTAGTTAGTTTCTCAGTTAGTTCTTTTCTCTTTACACCATTAGTCCTTAGTTAAGTATTATAATCAAGTTTATTAGTTTTAATTAGTAATTAGGTTTAGGTCTTAATTAGTTTATTTTATAAAATTTCTGCACATTTTCTTTATTTAGTGTAATTTTTATAAAAATTTTAGGATTTTATTTTTAATAGTTTTATTATTTTTATAGTTTTTAATTAGTTTAAATTTTAGAAAAATCATATCTTTTAATCTAAAAAGCCAAAAATAGTAATTCCTTTTTCTAAAATTTTCTTTTTACTTATTCTACTTAGGAAAAATATAATTTTAATTATTTTCTAATTTTTTATTTTTAGGATTTAATTAGAATTAAATAGTTTTTTTAATTGATAAAAAAATTCAAAAATAATCTAAAAAAATATTTTTATTTTTCTTAAAATTTTCTTTTATCCTAATTTAGGTGTAGAAAATTAGTTTGCAATCTTAGGGTTTAATTTTAGTCTATTTGCTTAATCGTCATGTTTTATTTGTTTTTCCGTATTTGTTTAATTGTTTAAATTGCCTTTAATTTTCAATTTTAATTTGTTTTTTTATTTAGTAGTCATAAATCATCAAATCATCTATTTTCTTATTCAAATCATAATCCAAGCTTAAACGAGGTTTCAATTTCACTAGTCGTTGGGGAAACGACCCGGGTGATCATATTTACCCGGTTAAATATACGTATTATATATTATATTATATATATTTTTGAGAGTGAATTTTCCTTAGAGAATTTTCTTAATTGCTCTTTGAAGTATTTTATTTTATATATATTTTTTGGGTATATAAAACTGCAATCAAGCGCTTTCGCTTCAACCCATTTTGACAAGTAGTCGACCGCCACGAGTATATATTTGTTCCCTCGTGAAGACGAGAATGGCCCTATGAAATCGATGCCCCACACGTCAAAGATTTCGCAAACTTGGATGGAATTTTGTGGCATTTCATCACGTTGCGAAATTTTTCCTTGACGCTGACAACTGTCAGATCGGGTGACCAAGTCATGGGCATCTTGGTAAATTGTGGGCCAATAAAATCCTGAGTCAAAAACATTTTTGGCGGTGTAGTTGGCACCGTAATGTCCCCCGATGGGTCCACTATGGCAAGCTATGAGGATGTCAATAGCTTCTTGGCCCGCAACACATCGCCAGATCACTTGATCCGCACATATTTTGAACAAATAGGGGTCGTCCCAAAAGTAGTGTTTAACATCCTTAAAAAACTTGTTCTTTTGTTGGGACGACATCCCTTTAACAATGAAATTCCCCGCATGGTAATTTGCAAAATCGGCAAACCACTGGGTACTTGAGTCACCACGAAAAGTCACCATATTAAGTTTCTCGAGAGGAAATGTTTCATTTATCTCCTTTGGGTAGAGCACATTTTTCATAAGGATTTTCTAATCGGGAAAGATGATCGGCTGCGAGATTCTTAGCTCCTTTTGTGTCAATTACTTTGAATTTGAACTCTTGAAGGAGGAGAACCCACCAGAGCAATCTCGCCTTGGAATCGTTTTTAGCAAAGAGATATTTTAGGGTGGAGTGATCCGTATACACAATGCTTTTGTTCAAGATGAGGTAAGACCGGAATTTTTCAAAGGCACACACCACGGCTAACATTTCTTTCTCCGTCGCGGTGTAATGCGATTACGCCTCGTTTATTGTTTTACTAGCATAGTGTATAGGCCTAAAGTGTTTTTCATGACGTTGCCCCAAGACTGCACCTATGGCAAAGTCGTTTGCATCTCACATAAGCTCAAAGGGTAGGTCCTAGTCGTGGGCAATCAAGATTGGAGATTCGGTA
>BQNB010040610.1:9056-47289 GCA_026074375.1 Tanacetum coccineum
ATCATCGTGTCTAAGGGTTATTTCCCCTTCATACACATCTATCAAAGCATGAGCCGTCCTAAGAAAAGGTCTCCCAAGTATTAATGGTACTCGAGGATCGGCTATGAAATCTAGAACCAGAAAATCGGCCAGAAAATAGAACTTTCCTACCTTAGCAAACACATTTTCGGCTACACCGGTTGGTTTTGAAATTGGTCGGTCAGCTAATTATAACACCATTTTAGTATCATTTAGGCCAGGGAGCCCAAGCTTTTTCCAAATGGAAAGAGGCATAAGATTAATGCTAGCACCTAAATCGGCTAGGGCTAAGCAATTATCAAACTCCAAAAAATCACATAGGATAAGAAATCGACCGGGGTCACCTAGCTTCTCTGGAAGCTTTTTGAGGACAACCGCACTACAATTTTCATTCAAAGGTGTCTTGGTTGACTCAATTAACTTGTCTTTGTTATTAATCATCTTTTTGAACATCGGAGCAAACTTAGGCATATGAAGAAGAGCGTCCGCGAAACTTAGCTCAAAGTGAAGATTATAGAAAATTTCCATAAACTTGGAAGCTAGGATATCATCATTTTCATGGAGTTTCTCTTTTGCAAGTCTTGAAGGGTAAGGCAAACTAGTCTTGGTCTTTTGAGTAACGAGAGGCTCATTGATTGATTCTTTGTCTTTGTTTAGATCTTGGACCAAAGGAGGTTGGATGTCTTCGGTGTTTGGAAGCACCGTATCCTTTGTTACCTCGGGTTCCTTTTCCACCACCGGCGGTGGAATCGGAGATCCATCATATGAGGCACCACTTCATGTGGTAATGGAATTGGCTTCATTCCTAGGGTTTGGTATGGTGTTGCTTGGTAAAGAACTCGAACTTGAAGCTTGGTTGTTGTGATAATTTTGCATAAAACTAAGCATCATGTATTCAAAATCATCTTGCTTCTTTTGAGAATCATTATAACTTTTTTGAAAATCATTTTGATTTCTGTGAAAATTATCCAATTTTATTTGCAAATTATTCATGTTAGCATCATTAGCCTTTGCGTAGCTTTCAAAATCCATTTTTGAAACACCTTGAATTTGGGAAGCGGGAGATTGGTAAGGTAAAGCTTGATTAACCGAGGGTTGATTAGTTGGTGGTTGGTATGGTGGGGTTTGATAAACGACTCCTTGATTGTTTTGACGGTTTTGGTTGAAATTGTTTCCACGGTTTTGATTTTGATTCGGATTGAAATTGTTTCCTTGATATCGGCTTTGATTTCCTTGATTGCTTTGAACATTTGGTTGATTAAAACCGGGTGGTCTCATTTGATTTGCCAAATTAGGAGGACGGTTTCCTTGAACAAAATTGCCAATGGCGGCGGTTTGTTGGAATTGATGAATATTATCATGAAAAACGGGAAAATTATTCCTTGTTAACGGACAATTGTTGAAATTATGATTCGCACCACAAGTAACACATACTTCCTCGACCGCTTTGACAGTAGCGGGAGTCAAAGATTTCATTTCACTAATCGTTTTTTCTAACCGACTCATTCTTATATCCAATTTATCCTCGAGAGTGGCTGCGATTTGTTGAAGTTCGAAAGAATTAGAAGGTGAAGAAGAAGAAGGAGGAGCATTCGTACTCACTCTTGGTTCAATTGCACGACTTCGTGAATAACGAACCTTGGATTTACTCTCAATTATGGCTAAACCATCTCTAGGCATCTTATCTAAAAAATTGCCACCCGCGGCGACAGCGTTAGATTGGAACGGGAAGCGACTATTGTTTAGAACATTTTATGGATTTAGAACCACATAGGATAACACAAACTTCCATCGACTGCTATAGACGAGTTAAAAAGAGACAGGAGGAGATGGTTACATTTCTCAGTTTTCATCAATCATACTTATCGGCTAATTCGGTCTATTTATCGTTATCCATTTTATCTTCAAGAGAATAGCGAGCGGTGTAATGTTGAAAATTAAAATAAGACATTAGGAAGGATAGGGTTAAGAAGTAGGAAAGAGGAAGCATGATGTTACATCATCTTGGTTCAATTGCACGACTTACTTGGAATTAACGAAACCTTAGTATATTTAATGAATCTCAAATAATAGAGCGACTAAAAACACAAAGGATAGAAACACTTATCACACGGACAGGCATATCCAGGAAGATTGATTTTCACACTACGCGGCGAGAAAATATAGTCTATGCAAACTATAGATCGAAGTTGAGTATTCAAAGAATTGTAAAAAACGATATCTAGTTAATATGTTAATTACCGAGAAAACAAATAGTGATGTGGAAATTGCACGAGTAAGTGCTTACATTTGAAAAAAGTGATCCCAGGCTTCAGTTGATTTTTGAAAGTATTACAGAGTATTGGTATTTTATGCAAAGAAAAGTAGTTGATTTCATGAGTCGATGTAGGTTTAGTTTTCGAAATGTGGAGGGGGAAAGAATATAGAGGTTGTGTTTGTATGAAAGTTTCGACTAGACAAGATCATCCAAGCAGCGTAGTAAGAATCGATCAGCAGGTGGGTTTGTTTTAGATAGCCAAGTCAAGGGTCATATCACACTGAGTTCGAGAGAGAAAGGAAAGAAGCAGAAAGCTTTAATCGACGTAATAGGAACTTCCAGGTGATGTCACACTAAATGGTAATGAATGTAGACCTATGATGGCATAAAATTCGGAGTGATGATTTAATGCGCGGTCTTGTGCTATAACGTAAATTGAATTACTATGAACAAGATTAATATCAGAAGTTGTGTATATGGTTCGAAATTTTGAAACCAGCTTTGAACTTGACGGTTCATTGCTGTGGTCGTGAATTCTGAGTTCTGAACGGTTATGATCAGAAGTCATTTGATGAAGAACGAGACCTGAACTGATGTGAACAGACGTCATTGCCATGAAGACCGAGGCTTGATCTGTTGTGATCAAACGTCATTTGAACATTTAGGAACGGGGCCTGAAGTGTTATTTTCAGCAGACACCATTTGAACATTGATGACCGAGGCTTGAACTGCTGTGTTCAAACATCATCTGAACATTTCATCTTTTGTGAAACCATTCTGGCACTAGTTTCTTAGATATCAAAAATTTTAGCAACCACACTCTGAGATTTTCCTGCTTTTCATTGTATAGTGCATCTGCAGTTATGTCAATTCTTTGTTGCTTTTGACCATTGAATGACGTACCTGCACTTAAACCCAGAGTTTGTTTGCATGCATGAATATGAGGGATATCTACTATTGAACCATGCGTGGGTTCACTGTCAACCTTGCCCGTGCAAGAGTTGAATAACTTTCCTGTGGGAACCCACCTAAGACGAACATTACTAAAGATTCTACCCGTTGGTTTCCATTTAAGACTAGGTCTAGAAGGTGTCGTTTGTGTCCATTTGTATTCTAATGGACATTTCTTTTCTATCCACCATTTCCGTGCCTTAATTGTATTCCATAACAACACTCCTGTAAGCTACTCTTTTGGTTTTCTGAATAGGGTATCTAGAATGCAACGTTTCTTATGGTGTGTTGCAACAGATTGTTCATTTTTCCCTTTTGTTTACAAGCACTATAGGCATACTTTCGGCCTTATTAGTTTAGCGTTTTTTACGTCGTTCAAGTATTTAGAAACACAAGCATCATGGAATCTTTAACACAAGTCCCCGGCAACGGCGCCAAAAACTGATAGTAGTTTTATATACTATAAAATATATAATAATATTCTAAAAGAGCAATTAAGAACTTTCCTAAAGTCTCCCTTAAGAAAAGCTCACTCTAAAAGATATATATAATATATAATACGTATATTTAACCGGGAAGAATGATCACCCGAGTCGTTTCCCCAACGACTTGTGAAATTGAAACCTTGCTTTAGCTTGGATTATGATTTGAATGAGAGAAAAGATATTTTTGAGTATCTATAACTACTAAATAAAAGCAACAATTAAAATGAATAATTAAAAGTAATTAAACTAATTAACGGGAGCAAATAAAACGCAACAAATAAGCAAATATACTAAAATTAACTCCTAAAAATGCAAACTAAATTTCTAAACCCAAATTAGGACAAAATAAAATTTTAAGAAAAAGAAAAACATTTTTTTGATTATTTTTGAATTTATTATTAATTAAAAACTATTTTAATCTAATTAAAACCTAAAAAAATAGAAAATTAAGTCCTAAAAATTAAGAAAATGGATTTTTAAACTTAGAAAAGTCTAAAATAACATAAAAACTCAGAAAACTATTTTTAACAATTTTTAAAATTAAAATCCTATTTTAAAAATTAAAAATAAAGGCTTAAAAATGAAAATTAAAATCTAAAAGTTTTGAAAATGATTTTTCTGAATGTAAACCTAAAAGTATTTAATCTAATGCTAAAAACTATTTTTTTGTATTTTTCTGAAACTTTTTTATATTTTTATGATTTTTCGAAAATTAAAACCTTAGAAAAATGATTAAAATTAATCTACTAAATGAAAAATTCTCAAAAATTCAGGAAAAATCCTAATTCTAACAAAGAACAAGAGAAAAATGCTAACACTCAAACAGCTTAACTAATAAGCTCAATAAGCCTACAAATAAGCTACGGCTTATTAGTGAAAAAGAAAAAGAAAAACAGCTTTTTGAAAACTAAAAGCTGAAACTTGTAAAGAGAACTTTTTTAAGCACTTTTAATAAAACACTCATAAGCTGAAACCTAAAAATAAGCTCTATAAGAGCTTTTGAAGATCTGAATACAGAAAGTGAGCTTTTGAGCTCACTTTTGCTTATTTGGACTAAAAAGCTTGCACACTTCTTATTTTAAGCTCAAATTAAAAACCAAAAGTTGTTTTAGAATCCTAAAGATGTCTACTAACTAGTTTTAATAAGCTACTTAACAAAAAATCAATGAAAGACTTCTAAATTTGATTATCAAATAAGCAAACTCATGAACAAGCACAAGGAGCTTAAAATTCAATTAAGTTAATAAGCAAATTAAACTATGACATAAGCTGACCTTTTAAAAACTTGACTAATTATACTTAATCTACCAAACTAAGTCATAAAAATTAATACTATAAGCTAGAAATTTATATTTAAAGGCTAAATTCTAAATGTTACTGTTTTTGGACTTTTTAGATTTTTTTATAACTTTTTAAAAGCAAATGCACCTAGGAAATTAAGCTAGAATTTTGAAAATAAGTTTAAAACTAAACTAAGCTATGTCTAAACTACAAGCTAGATAAAAGTCTACTCCTAAATCCTATAAGCTTAGCTGAATTGAAGCTAAAAAGGACAGCAGTGGTAACTATGATTACCACTGCTGATGCAAATGACCAAATACACAAACTAAATGTGCAGGTTACCAAAGTGGTTAACACTGCACTAAACACACTCACTAGGAGTGTTTAAACACAAATCAGAAAATAGTTGGGTATACCTAGGGTGTGTTGAACCAAAGATAATATCATCAACATAGACCGTGCCTTTGAAGAAGTGATTATGTAGGAGAATGTTGACAGTTCATCGTACCATGCCCTTGGTGCTTGCTTTAACCCATATAGTGCCTTCATGCAAAAAAGCAGTTTTCACATCCATTTGAAACACAATGAACGATTTGTGTGCAGCATATGCCAAAAATATCCTGATAGCTTCCATTCTAGCAACCAGAGTGAAGGATTCTTTAAAATCTATTCCTTCTTCTTGGCGGTACCCCCTCGCAACCAGACGAGTCTTGTTTCGGATGACTGTGTTCTCTTCATCATGCTTGTTTTTGAATAACCATTTCAACGTAAGCGGTTTTATGTTATCCGAAGGAGGAACTAACACCCATACATCAAGCCTTTTGAACTGAAGAAGCTCTTATTGCATTGATTCAATCCATGCAGGATCGGTCATAGCCTCGTTGACATTCTTTGGTTCCAATGTGCTCACCGTTAATGCATACATGCATATGTCACCATTTGTTCTTAATTGATTTCTTGTCAATACTGGTCATGAGGGTTCTCTAATCAGTTGTTCCAGAGGGTGATCCTTAGTCCATTAATATTCATGAGGGTACGGTTGGTAAAACGTATGCATGTTTGGTGGATCCACATATTGTGAGGATGATGATTCAGCAGCACTTGTGGATGGAGTAGTAAAAGGATTTACAAATGAATTATCATCGAACATAGCATGCGGAACATTGTCAGCATTTGGTGCAGGATGAGGCTGACCATGTTGTTGTTGTGTTTCGAGCTCGTCAACATTTTGTGAAGTGCTTGGAATACTGGTTGCTTGAGAGAATGAATTTGTTGATGTCGGGGCAGTGTCTGCTGATGTTGTAGTTGTCGTTGGAGTCTGAAGAGCTTGAGGTGCTTGAGCAGCCGGACCAGTTCTTAAGGAAGAACTTACAAAGCCTCACGCTAAACAAGAGAACCAAATTTGGCAGCCTACAAGCTCCTTAGCTTAGTAATAACTAGGGTAAAAGGTCCACGGGATCTCATCTATATAGATCCTCCTCTTCCTAAAAAGCTCAGATTTATCCACAAGAAAAGGTAAATTACTAGTTAAGCCTAATTTTAAGAAGAAAAAGTATGATTAAGGAAGCATTAAACTCTATTATGAGCTTATAGACTCATTAGAGCTGATTTTGAGCTTATGAGGGCTTATTGAGCTTTAGCTTAATAATTGAGAATTTAAATGAGAGCTTAAAAGTGAGATTTAAAAAGCTTTAAACTGAATTTCATTAATTAAAGTTACTGATTACATCACTTAAAAAGGAGATTCCAAAAACTGATTGTGATAGTTTTATACACAATAAAATATATATACTAATATAACTTTAAGAGTAATTAAGAAAATTACCAAGTTACCCTTGATAAAATTCACTCTCAAAAATATATATAATATAATATATAATACGTATATTAAACCGGGCAAATATAATCACCCGGGTCGTTATCCCCAATGACTAGTGAAATTGAAACCTCGTTTAAGTCCGGACTCTGATTTGAATGAGCAAATGGATGATTTGATTATCTAAAGCAACAATTAAAATGGACAATTAAGCAAGTAAACTAATTTTAACCCCTAAAATGTAAACTAAAATTCTAAACCTAAGATAAGACAAAAGAAAATTTTAGGAAAAAGAAAAACATTTTTTTTTACTTTTTGATTATTTTTGAATTTATTATGAATTAAAAACAATAAAACTATTAAAAGTCCTAAAATTTTTATAAAAATTACTCTAATTAAAGAAAATGTGCAGAAATTTTCTAAAAATAAAAGCCCTAATTTTTATCTTTTTATAAAAGTTTAATTGAACTAATTAAAACCTAACCCTAATTATTAATTAAAACTAAATAAACTAATTAAAAACTAACTTAGGGACTAACTGTGTAAAAGACTTAAGGGCTAACGGGGCTAAACATTTAACAGGCAAGGATTAACTGAGAAACAACTAAAACAGAAAAATTACAAGAATGGTCCCTGAGGACCTACCCCGATAACAACCAAAGTCCAATTATAAGCTCAAATTCTAAAAGTGCTTATCACTAAAAACTTGAAAGAGCAAAGTTGTAAAGGAAGCTAGTGGGAACAAAATTAATAAAAGCTACTTGGCTTGAAAATAACAAATAAGCTCAATAAGAGCTTATTTTTGAACTGACCTCAGAAAGGAGGGTTTAACCCTTGGTTTTACTTATTAAGCTCTAAAAAGCTTATTTTTAGCTAAAAATTAAAAAAGAAAGGAATTCTAAAAAGCTTATATGATGCTTAAGCTATTTAAGAAAAGAAAATAGAGCTGGAAATCCTCTTAAGCTACTGAAATTAAGCATGAATTAAGCAAACTCAGGAAATAAGCAAAATATCATAAAATCCAAATAAGCTAAAAACCTTAAAAAGCTACACTGGACTCTAAAACTTTAAGGACTGATTTTAAAAACTTTAAACCTTCTTATGAATCTATCTATATGACTATAAAATTCAAGACTCACATAAGCTAGAATTAACAAATTAAGATCCTGAAATTCCTAAGTACTGTTTTTTTTTTTTTTTTTTTGGCTTTTGAGTTTTTAAGTGACTTTTTGAACAAGCGCAAAAATAAGTAATTGATAATGAATGCAAGAAAGAAAATAAAGACTTATTCTATATTAAGCTATAACTAGACCTTAACCTACTTGAATTTAAGAGCCTAAATCCTACTTTTACTTAACTAAGAACTAGCCTAAAAGTAGCAGTACTAACTGTGACCCAGTACTAACTTTTTAGTTAGTACTGCTGCACTTTGGTGAATTATGGCAGCAAATTAAGCTAAACTAATAAGCAATAAATCTAAATCTATTACCTAATCTATATTAAGCTACCTCTAAGCTATATACTACCTTAATTTGGAAAGCTAAGTCCTAAGATTACTTGGCTTAATCTTAAGCCAAAAGTGACAACAGTACTAACTAATTGTTAGTACTGGTGCACTATGCACAAGTGCAACTCAAAAGTGCAGGCTTCCTAAGGGAAATCCTGCACTTAAACACACTCTACTAGAGTGTATAAACAAAGTGCAAGTAAGATCTAAGCCTTTGAGGGCTTAGATCAAATTTCCACAGCCAAAAGTCTAAGACAAAATGCCCTGGTGTAAAAACAAAGATAATAAGCCATATCTTTTGAAATTTTGAACTCTAACTTATAAAAACTAAATGAAAACTAATCTTAAATGAAAACTCAGCTGACTCAAGCAAATTGCACAAGTAATGTTGACTTTTAGAGGTCAAACACACTTATGCCAAACACCCCTTTACTACTATGACAGTTATGATTAAGCTACTAAATTTGAAATCTATTAAACAAATGCTTAATACCAGACAATTAATAGATTAAAACAACTTTAATAAGCATGAATTAACAACTAGATAAGCAATAATCTAAGACTTAAGCTATTTTACTATATTTTTGGTTTTTTAGAGGTTTTTAAGACAATTTTATGAAAAACTATGATTCAAACTAAGAAAGTTAAAAACATGAAAAACATGAAACAAATTAGCTAAATTAAAACACAAATAAGCAACCAATAAGCAACTATGAGCAAATAAAGCAATCATGAATATAGAAAGCTAAGAAATCACAATTTAAATCTAGAATAAAAGGAAATGGAAAGATAAACTTACAAACTCCTCTAGCTAAACAAGAGGTTCCCAAATAGGGCAGCTTCAAGCTCCCTAGCTTATTAGATAAGCTAGGGTAAAGTCCTTGGGATCTCTTCCAAGTTAAGATCCCCTTCCAAAAGCTCAATTTCAATAAGATCCATGATAAACGTAAGTTAAACTGTTTAAAGGTTTAGAAAGGATTAAATCTGAATTGATTAACCATATGTCACTTATAAGACTGAAAGAGCTTTTAAGGAGCTTATTAGCTATTTGAGACAACTTGGCTTATTAAGATAGCTTATAAAAAAAGAAATTTGGAGAGATTAAGAAAAACTGAATTTCATTAATAAAAAGCTTTCTTACATTACTTAAAAGGAAAATTACAAGATTAAAAACACCATTAAGCTAGAAATTAAAATTTAAGCTACAACTAAATTAAGCTACCACTCGATGCTCTGTGTGTGAGAAGTGTGCTCTATTTATAGCCTGCCTTGGAAGATTCTAGCCCTCTTGCCTTGCTCTCCAAACTTTCAATCTCAACCAATCATTTCTTCAATCATTTGAGCTTCTATTGTGGCCGTTTGATCAATTTGTGGACACCTGAGGATTGCCAGCATGTCATTCTCTTTTGTGACGTTTGTGCTTCTTTTGTGAGTGTTTTAGCACAAAAACCCACATTCCATTGTGCTTTCTCCATTGCTACGTGGCATAAGCTTGATAGAGGGATACTTAGAGCCTTGATTTGACTAATCTCTCCCTGCCATCTTGTAAACGATCACTTGAATTGACCTAAGCACCCTTTAATTTCTATTTGCCCCTTGTTTTTAACTGAGGGTGAAAGTGGGACGATGGGTGAATAGTAACTTTTGGCGCCCTTTCTTTATAACTGAAAACGGTTAAAAGTCGTTTGACTTTTGGAGAATGACACAAATGGCCTTTGTCTTTCTTTTCTTCTTTTCTCGTTTATAAAAGGGTTTGGGAATTTGCAAGTTTGGTCCTTGTGGTTGTTATAAAAGGAAATGGGCTAAGGTTTTGGGCCTAAAGATCCGGGCAAGGCCCATTTGGGAGGAGGGGACATTTTTGGACTTTAATGCAACTTGGAGGGTGAAAATGGAATATTTTGAGTCTTGTTGACTTTTATTGACCATGATTGACTTTTCTTTGACTGGATTCGACTGAGGCTTGACTTTTCTGGCTTCGGCTTTGATTCTTTGGCTTCTTTTTGTACTCTCCTGATTCTCGTGTCCGTGCTTGCTCGTTTTTGATGGTTTTCTTGTGATTTCTGATATATCCGTACCTGCACACACAAAACACAAATACAAGCATATTTTTGCCATTTTTGGTCTATTTTGGGTTTATTTGGGTCATTTTAAGCATAAATGGATATGTGTATTCTACACTTATCAATTAGCAATCCTGAAGCGAGCCAGGGCAATCTTGTTGTTATTTCCCATTTGCTTTCTTTGAAGTTTAGCAATTCGAGCATGAGCCTTTTGGAGTTCAGCTTCTAGATTGTCGAAATCTTGTTGTATGATTACCCGACCTTTTCCAAGACCTTCTATTTTGTCTTCTATGTGCTCAATACGGTTGAGAGAGAGTTTATCCAAGTGATTTAGGATTTCCTCAATTTGCTCCTCATGACGTTTTAGACTTGTCTTACAAGAGCTTTCCCCCATCTCAAATTCTTGAGGTAGGGCAAAAGTAGAGGAGAATGATTGGTTATGGCCTTGTTTCTTAGGTGACAATAATTCCTCCAGAAGAAAGAATTCTTAAGAATTAAACATTGAAGATAGCATTGTAGATGGAGGCACAATAGTTGATGGTGGAATAGGTGATTCTTTAGCATAGTATGCATGCATGACCTTCATATAGGGGTCATCATGAAAAAGTGAAAGAGTTGGTGAAACTATTGGAACTACACCAAATGAGTTATTTGAAGAGCTAGAATAAGTTTTTCCTGGTGAAGCTGGGACATAGTCCGGGGAAGCCGGGATATAGTCAGGAAAGTTAGAGGAAAAATCATCCTCAATCTCGGAAGTAGGATGGTTGGGAGAAGACATCACTCTGTTAACAACCCAGTAGTAAATAACATAAGTTATTTATATAATAGTATAATAGTTATGTACTTCACATACTATTATGGAAGATGTAGTAGCATGTAGGAATTTCTTAGATGGAAAAAGAAAAGTAGTTAAACTTAAGGTTACAACCTTGTTTTCTATCACCTTGGCTCTTGATACCAATCTATAACACCCTCATTTTTGACATATAGCAGCGGAAGCTAATCTGAGGTATTATTTCATAGTACAACAGTCATAATCATAGAAAACGACTCGAAAGAGACGTTTTTAAAAGATAAGTTATCATTCATTATTTCATCAGAGTTTTTACAAACAGAGGTCCCAAAATCTACATGAAAACATAAAGTTTGAATGATAACAGTTTAGCCATCTTCAAGTCTGTGCCACTCCGTGCCATGTGATGCTCAATTACCTGAGATAAACATGCTAAAAATATCAACATAAAGGTTGAGTGAAATTCATAGGTTTATAATAAATAGTGTGAATACAAGTCATCATAAAAGTGAGTTACGTTGTTATACACCCATAGGTGTGATAATTGCAATGAGTATAATTATTATGGAAAACAGTATTATTGTGTCTAAGCTCATGACACTCAAACTGACTAGTGTATATATCAATAATGATATATATAAAGATAATGGCCCCCGTGTAGGTAATTGCCATATACCTATGAGTTTCAAATATAGTGCGTTTTGGTTACCTATCCTGCTAACACAAACGGGATTCGTCCATCCCCAAGTAGCCTATTCACAATATTCACCGTTCACGGCAAGTCGCAAGTGATTAATTGTTCCGCAAAGGATGGTGGGGGTCTTCTGGCATAAAGGACTTAGACAACAGAATGCAATGAATATATCAGGATAGCATACATTAGAAAATACTTGTATTCATGGTTTATAGCATGTATCCTCCTCACGGGTTTATGAAATAGAAGATTTAAAAGTGAGGCTATGAACTCACCTTAACAGGGGAAATCTGATTAATGGCTAAAGTATATCAAAGTGAAGTACGGCTTCGTCTACGCAACGCTGGGTGATATGTCAAGTACTTAGTGTGATATTTAATGTTTTAAAAAACTTCATAAAGTTTTAACGTATGATCTTTGATTAATAAATTACGGAAATATTTATCGCTGTTGTTCGAGCTATCCATAACCAGAGGCCATGTAGTATCCGTTTTGAGGAGCCATGGCACTTTAAATCGTTAACCCAGCAAACTCGTCAAAACAAAAAATCAAATGAAACCCTTCATATGAAATTCCCTAGTAACGTGATACGATAAGATTTCAAGTTTCTTCAAAAGTTATTGATATAAATTAAGTTAAATATATAACGAAATAATTGCTTCGATTTATGAGTAATACCGATAAATGGGTCGGGTTTTAATAAAATCGACTTTATAATATTTATATATCTTTTTATAAATTATATAAAAATATTATATTTTATATTTTAAGTTTGCGAAATTGGCAATATATCCCTTGGTTTATAACATTTACAATTTAGTCCTTTATTATACAAGTATATATAAATTAAACCTTAACTTGAAAACTTGGGAAAAATAGGTCCTTATGGTTAGAACTTTAGAATAATGACATTTTCAGCACTTAAATATAAATTTCAGAAAGTTATGATATATACCACCTATGCATGGAATAATATTTTGCAAGCAATTCCCAAAAGAGCCATGCAAGCTTATTTTAGGATTCCAAATGATATTTGAAGGTTATAGCTTATTAAAATAAGCTAAAATAAGATGTTATAACATAACAAAAGTTTAGAAAAATGATTCGTTAGCTAGAAAATCAAACGGTTCGGTATTTTAAGGGTTATAACCAAAACACACATGTGTTAGAGTGTATTCAGAAGCTTCAAACAGTTTATATATGATCTTAAGAGTATTATGAACATTATAATACAGATTATAAGTTTATGGAATAAGATCTTAGGCTTACTTGAGCTAAAATGGGTCAAAATGGGTTTTTATGATTCGTACGCCTAGAAATGGCTTCAAGACTTCATTTTTCTTGCTTCTTGGCTTCTATTATAAACTTAGAGACTTCTCTTGATCCTTCTTGGTCTGATTTAGAACTCCATTGATGTGTATGATGAAATTTGAGGTATGATTTGAATGGTTTGCATGTTTCGGCTATTTATAGGGTTGAAACACCCTTGGTGCCCAAGTTTTCTTGTCATCTAAGGGTTTGATAAGTGTCCTAGCTAGCTGAGGTGAGTAAGAGATTCTAGTAAAATGAGTAAGGAAGGCTAGAACTAGCTATGAAGATGTGGAATGGGTGTTTGGAAGCCACAACTAGGAAGGGGTGACAAGTTGGTGACTTGGCCAACTTGATGGCCAAGGGAGGAGATAGAGGTGCTTGTAAGCTGCTTGGTGACATAAGAGTGAGGTCATAGAGATGCTTGGTTAGTAACTTGGGTTTAAAATGGGTAAAAATAAAAGAAAATAGGTGGCCGGTTTGGTTTATTTTTGGGTTAGGGTTTAGGGTTTTATATGTGGATTAAGGTTAGGATTATGGATAGATTAGGGTTTAGGATTAAGGTTTAGTGTTAGGATTAGGGTTAGGATTAGGGATTAGGGTTTAGTTTTAGGTTTAGGGTTTAGTTTTAGGTTTAAAGTGAAATTAAGGTTTTAGGGTTTTGTTTAGGGTTTAGGTTTTTAGATTAGGGTTTAGAATGAATTAAGGTTTAGGTTTAGGGTTTAGGAGTCATGCATTAAGTGCTTGTACCTTGTGTTAAAGTGGTAGTAAGAAACTAAAATGAATTTGGAGGTAAAATGACCTAGTTTAACTTTCTTGCATTATTAACTTGTACATTGAGCTTTAGAAAGTTGTAACTTGATTTAGGAGGGAAAAGATATTCAAATGTTGTGCTATGATACTTGTACACATGCTTTAAAGGCTTGTACATTTATTTTATATGTATACATTACATATAATTAGGGTTTTGATATAAACGTTAACGTTTAATGCTTGTTTTGATATAACGTTTTGAAAAGTACGTTAAATGGATAATGTACTTGGTAAAAATGATATTAAGATATAGACTTGACATATTAGGATGTTTACATGATATAAACATAGATAGAGATGGCATTGGTAGAGGTTGCGTGAGCTCGTTTACTTTAGAGATGCAAGTTACGTTGCATAATGAGATAAAGCAAAAATTTCCCTGTAAAAAGGTGGTATATATATAATAGATGGATATTACAGTGCATCTAATTTAATAGATGGATATTTACATTGATGAAAATTGCGGGTTGTTATAGTCTCCCTCCCTTAAAAGAAATCTCGTCCCGAGATTTAGTTGGATGCCGGAGTGATGTTTGAAAACAGATGTGGATACTTGGCACGAATTTGATCTTCGCGTTCCCATGTAAATTCTGGTCCTCTTTTAGAGTTCCATCTTACTTTGATTATAGGAATACGACTTTGTTTCAGTTGCTTGACTTCTCGATCCATAATCTCCACTGGTTCTTCTACAAAGTTGAGTTTGTCATCAAGTCGAAGCTCTTTCATTGGAATGACAAGGGATTCGTCAGATAAGCATTTCTTTAGATTAGAAATGTGGAAAGTACTGTGGACATTACTAAACTAATCCTTCACGAACAAAGATAAACTTAGATTTCCAGCTAGGGATACTACCCAACAAACATTTAAAAATATAAGGGACAGAAGTTTGTGCCCTGAAGTAGCACCCCAACCTTACCATTCCGCTGCGTTGTCCTGATTTTTGGGGGTGTTACAGAAGGTGGGTTCCCTACCGTAAGCAATATATGCTATAACAAAGGAAGTTAACCGAGCCACTCCAAAGGGATTAAGGAATGGAAAGTGACACTTGAAAAAATCAAAAACATCAAGAAGAAAGCTGTCAAGGGGAAGATGTAAATTACCAACAGTAAAAAGAGACAAACGTTGGTCCCCTTGAATGTGATATATGGTTTATCAAGTTAAATTAATCACATTCTATGGCAACAAAGTGAGTTTTAAACATATATATGTAAACCATATAATGAACAAGTTTAAAATACACAGAAGTAACTTTTCAATGTATAGGTTCTTATTAGAATCAAATAAAGAATCTATGACACACCTTGCTTGAGGAATAGCAAGTTTGTTGAATGACAATTGGGGTGTGATCTCCTTCTAACTTAAACTCGAAACCAAATTTACAAGTTTAACAAAACAAACTATTCGATTAAAACTTGAGCTTCAGCTCCAGTAATCCTATTCAGTTTATTTGAGAGATAAATGCTCTTCAATGTGTTTCACATTAATTGGAAGAGATAACATTTTCTCTTTACATCTCTTTCCTTTTATAGGCAAAGGATTTAGGGTTTACAAGTTTTAACTTAGGACACATGGCAACATTAAAGACTTCAATGGTGACAAAGTCTTGTCTTTGGAAAGAGTTGAACAAGATCATACCCAATATTGGTTCATTTATCAAGGTTCCAACTGGATGATCTTCATACTAAACTGGTGACTTATACCTTTTTGTAGACCTGAAGTACTCATGGATATCATCAGCATTCTCTCTCTTCTTTCTGGCAAGATTATTCGGCTTGAGGATGGGATCTTGTTCACTCAAGGGCTTGTTGAAGTGAATCTCCAACCCTGCTTCAATTTTATGTAGGTAATCCAATCTTTTTTAGATTTGGGAGAAGATGGTATTTCATCCAGCTCCAATTCTTTTGGAACAAGCCTGCATAACTTCTATCCATTAACTAAGGTGCAGGTCACTGGCCTTAAAGTTGGGAATGATTTCACTAGTCACATCCTCCTTATAAACCTTCAGTGTAATGAGACCCTTTCTTGTGAGAACATCACAGTTTGTGATTTTTGACTGTCCTTTTCTGTTCAGTATTTTGTCACAGTATTTGTCATACTGCAACTTGGCTTTATTAAAACCTGTTACCACATCAATACCCAAAAGGTCAACAAATCATCTTTTCCCAACTCCACTTCTTGTTTGGCCAAATAAGCTTTGACTGATTCCTTAATCTTCTTTAGTTCTTTGATTTGTTTAGCTATTAAATGGATGTGATCACCTTCTTCAGTAACAAAATCAAATATCTTCAATTTCTTCTTCTTGGAGGATTCAACCAAGGAACCAGTCAAATTGGCATCTTCATCAAAATCACTTCTAGTATCCTCTTCTTCAGCATACTTGGAAGACATAGCCTTCTTGCCCTTGTCTTTCTTGATAAGTTCCCCTTCAGTTTGAGGATATCTCTTTAGGCGACTGGAAAGGAAAGGAGATTGAAGTTGTAGAGTGGTTGGTGGAATGACAGTGGTTGTGGTAGGTGGTGTTGTTGTTGTTGGTTGTGAGTTTAGGTTTGTTCTTTCAGCATCTTTAGCAATTCTTCTTTGGAAAAACTAAGTGATTGCGACTTGTGTTGTGTTCTTCTCCCCATCAGTAGGATGAGTGCCAGCTTGGCCTGCTAAAAGAACACTCTTATCACTAGCCTTTTATGATGCAGCTTTAATAGCTTGTGCAAACTTGTCTAAGGCTTCGGTAACCTTGTTGAGAAGACTTGGAAGAGCATCCAAGGTCTTGATCTTAGCCTGAATAGATGAAACTTGGCTTGGTAAAGAAAGAAATTCAACTGGAAGTTCCCACTAAAGAGTCTTTAGCTCAGCTACTTGGGTGGTAAGACTTGAGACAGTTGAAGTAAACTGCTCTAGCTTGGTAGGAATTTCTTTTAAATCCCCTGAAAGTTTAACTTCTAGTTTCTCTACATACTTCTTTAATTCTTTGATTTACCCAGTTAAATCATTAAACTTATAGGGGAGTTCTTTCAGCTCAGTTGGTAATGAGTTACTAAAATCATAAGAAGTTAAAAGTTTTGACAGTTCAGGTGTGAGGGATTTTACTAGAATCTTAGTGAGCTATTCCACATTTAGATATGAGGGCTGAGCTAAAAGGAAAGCAACTTCAGCTTCAGCTTTAGTCTTCAATTTCTCCAGCTTTTGGTTTTGAGACTAGAGAAGAAGAATTTGATTTTTCAGCTCTTGGATTTGAATGGACCTTAGAGATGGAGGATGAAAAGCTTAAGCATCTTTAGTTTCTTTTGGTACTTTAGGCTGAACCTTTTCAGCATCATCTTCTTCTTCATCATCTTGAAAGATGATGGGTTCATCATCCTCAGGTGAATCCTGGTCCATGAAACCAACCTTTACATTCTAGACCAGCTTCATATCCCTTAGTGTATCATTAGAGCTGGAGAGATCAGGAGAGGTGTTGAACTCATCATCTCCAAAGCTAACTTCCTTCTCAGCTTTACTGGTCTCCAAGTTTGTATCTGTTTTAGTTTGGGCAGTTTTCAACCCATCTCCAGCAGATTTGGTTTTGTTTACAAGAACACTTAAGTTAGTCCCTGCAAATATATGATCAAATGAAATAGTTTTGGTTCCTTTAACAATACCTTGTTGTAAAGATACTGAATCATTAAGATAAGTTTTCACAAGATCAACTTCATCTATGGAAGCTGCTGAAGCATCATGTCTTGATGCAGACTCAGAGTGTAGAATGGTAGAAGCTGAATAAACATGCTTAGTTATTAATGCTGACACTACACTACTGAGCTGAGGGTTGGCTCCTTCTTTACTAGTGACCCCTAAATATGTTGGGCCACAAGTTGCTTGCTGGTCCTCTTTATGCAATCCAGTAACCACAGGGGTGGAAGCTGGAGGCTGGCTTGGGTTGGAGTCCTTGGCCAAATTGGAATTTTTATTAGAATGGACAGTGGGGGAATCAGTGTCCCCTTTTGAGGAGGAAACACCTTTGGCTGCCTTTATCTTGGACTGAGGATGGTTGTATAGAACAGGAATTTGTTTCCTTCATCCAAATTTAGCTCTAAGATTTTTGCCTTGGGGAACCTTCTTCTCATCTTTTGAGGAGGTTTTGGGAGCTTTGAAAGCCACAGGCTCATTTGCACTGCAGATAGCCAACATGTGTGTTGATCCTAACTTAAGATCGATTCCTTGGCTTGTAAAGGTTAAGTTACTTTGGATAGAACCAAAACAACTATGGTAGAAACTTTGTGAATGCTAAAGAGTATGCGGAATCTACTCTTTAATACTTAGAAGAATATAAATGAAACAGTAAACTGTATGAACAATGATATCACTGAAAAGCTCCAATATTATTATCAATAATACGAGTACTCTATGTAGTACTAGGGTTTACAACCTTGAAGCTATATATCAAAAACGTATGAATGTGTATCTAAAACCATAACCTAGGACCTCCTTTTATACACCAAGGAGTCCTTTACAAGATAACTACAAATCTTCTATATTTCTAATAGATAACAACAAATCTTCTAACTTTATAAGATATACACTAAATAAGTCAATACAAATCTCTTGATACGTCTTTATCTCTTTAGCAGTCTTAATCTTCATGCAGCAGTCTTAATCTTCATGCACCAGTCTTAAGTTAGTACTGGCAGTACTAACTTACTTCTAGCAGTACTAACTGGTTTGTACTGGCAGTTGAACTTGAGCAGTACTAACTACTGGCTTGGCAGTACTAAGTATGAAGACTTTTTAATTCTCAACAATTCTCCTCTAAACTTGTGATTTACCTCCAAATCATCAAGTTTCTGGAATTAAAATCTTGTTCTCTAAGAGGATTCTTCCAAACACTTCATTTTCTTGGTCTTTCAACCTGCATGAATATCTTTCTAAGAAGTTCTCTGGACATCTTATTATCTTATTCCACCAAGAGCTTTGCAACCAGCATCTGTGTAAGAGTTTCTCTTGACAAGGGATACTCCTTCTCTATCAGCATGTAGATGTCGATTCCCTTCTCTGTAGACACATGATGCACTCCACATGAATCATATAGCCTCAAAGTTAAATCATGAATATGATTTTGAAGCTTACATAACTCATCATTTGTATCTGGTTCAAACAATCTCTTCAACTCAACCCATATCTCTCTTTCTTTGTCCTTTGTTGGTTCTGTTGAATTGAACTTCTCTTTTACCATAATCCACAACTTCACTAAGTCTTCCCTGTCAAATGCTTTTAGCATATCGTCAAAGAATTGATATACCTCAGTATTATTTCCAACTCTGATGATCTTCCAGTACTTACTAGCTCCTTCAGTGTAAATCGCCTAGTCAATTATAGGATACTTTGTTTGTAAAGCTTCAACATTCATTCCTTGCTCTGGAACTATTATCATCATTTGCTGTAGCCTTTCTTGTGACAGTTCTTCTTCTTTATCTTTTGGTTCTTCAGATGATACTGAGCTTTCTATAGTCTTTTGTCTCTTTGAACTTTCTTGAGCAAGTTCTTCTTCTGCATCTCTTTTTGAACTTCCAGCTATTGACTCAAGAATTGCTCTTTCAATCTCACTGTCCATTGGAACAAAAGTGTGTACTCTCCTCATTGTTATTTCAAACAGATTCTTGATCTCATCAAAAGAATAACTTCTCAACTGCTGTAGTGTATAAGCTCCTATGTTCTTGATATAATTGGACATATAGGTCCTCTGTTAAGCCTGTGTGAGTGGCTTGTTCCTCCTTTCTTTAGCTCTTTTTGCAGCATAATACCTCTTTCTCTCATTGATAAGCTCTGCAAGTAATCTTGCTTTTTTAGCTTCAGAGTACTTCTCTTTTTCCTCTGCTTGTAACCTTTGTGCTAACTCTTCATCAGCTTTAACTCTAGCTTGTATGTTATCTCATTCTTCAATATTAAAAGAGCTAGCTGCTTCTTATACACTGACAAACCTCTACCTCTCTTCTTCCTTAAGTTTAGCTTGTAATCTCAGAGCTACTTCATAACCAAGTCTTTCATGTTCTTGCTGCAATTTTGTCTTGGTCTGTACAGGTTCAGATTCTTCCATTATACCTTTACCTTTGTCTTTGGCAGTACTAACAGTAGCAGTAGAAACATCAACACTAGTAGTACTAATATCCTCTTCAGCAGTACTGACATCCTTAGCAGCATCAAGATCAAATTCAAACTCCATGTCATGCTCTTGCCTCCCCTGAATCTCTGCATCTTGTTGTACCAGTGAGATTGTAGGATCTTGATCAATTGCAGATATCTTCCTCCCTTGTTTGGAAGGATCCTCTAAATCTTCTTTATCATTAGAAACAACAATTCTGGCCTTTCTTCTAGCTTGGTTGGTCTTAACTTTGTTCTCTAACTTCTTCACCTTCTTGATGAGCTTAGTATAAGCAGCACCATATGTTAGCTTGGTCTGCTTCAAGTCTGTCTCCAAGCTCTCCACTTTCTTTGACAATGTTGTACATAAAACCATCAATTCTTGAAGTGTCAAACTGCCCTCATCACTTCCAAGTGTGTTAACTCTTGGGAGAGGTGAATCTTAGGGCATGGTAGGGGTCTTATCAATGTTACCACTGCCCTGTCCTGCTTCTAAGCCAGTGACAGTAGTGGTAGCCCCTCCATATCTGACATCCACACCTGTGGAAGCAGCCTCATCTGCAACATGGGTTTGAGTAGGAGATCTGGACTGAGGAACCACAGATTCCTGTCTGTTTGTTCTCCTAGAGGTTGGTGAAATTAGTGGTTGTGAGGTTGATGGAGCACTGGTGGGTGTGTGATAGGACTCAACTGGGTGTGTTGATCCTTCACCCTAAACAACTAGGCCCTGAACAATCATTGCAGGAAACAATGGAATGTTCTCCCTAGTATAACCCTTAGAAGCCCTCTTCATATTGCTAAAAAGTTTTTGAGTGTGGGTAGGAGCAATATAAAGTCTAGTGTGAGGTTTAAACAGTCTCTTTTGCTTGTTCAAAAACACCTGAATAAATCTTGGATACATTAAAAATTTGTGTTTACTATCCAAGTTTTTCACCATCATCAAAAATCAGTTTAGAAAAATTAAATTTCATATTAGTGGTCAAGCAAATAATAGCAGTTGCTATATTGCTACTGAATTGTTCCCAAGAGGTTTTCTTAGGGCTTAGACAATGTAGAAAGGTATGAATGAGAAATCTCCATTGAGGGGAAAAGTGTCCTTTTTAAAAGGTCAATTTGTCTAAAGTTGACACATACCCCATTAAGGAAAGTTATTCAAAGATTTCAGTATTTAGCAAAGAATTAATACCATCAGAATCTGCTAATTGGAGATGCCTTCTAATGGATGCCTCAGTAACAATCTTAACCTTGCCATCTATTGTAGCAGTTAATTCAATTTCTCCATTATCAAATGTTCTGGCAGTAGCAGTTTCCCAAAACTGTTTGATGAGAGAAACATAGATAGTAGGATTTTATGTAAGAGCATACCTTATGTGACTAGCATTGAGAAAATCCACTATTTGGTGAAATTCTTCACTTCCCTCTGGTTTCTTCAAGTAGGCGACCATGTTGTGTGTGTCATAGAATTCCAAATTCGCCATTGTTGATTGAGAAAATTTCGATTAGAGTTCTGGGTTATAATCGTGTATGAGAGTATGTGTGTTTAGCAAAGTCAATTGAGATTAAATAGATAGCACTTGAGGTTTTGATTGGACCGACTGAATTTATCTTGAAGAAATCTTGTGATTTAAAGAAAGATTATGAATTATCCAGAATAAGGAAACCTATAAGTGAAGTAATTGGCAGAATTATCTCAAACGGCTATATTTAATTGCTAAAAATCTGTTATTCCTAAACAGTACTAACGGTAGCCTGGCAGTACTAAGTTTAGCCTAACAGTACTAAGTAATGCTCAGTAGTACTAACTTTTGAGTTACCAGTTTTAACCTCAATTTCGTTCCAAAAAGCATTCCCATCAGCAATTTTGATTCTCACAAGCTCTCTTTTTGTTTTCATTCTCACTTTATCTCTCAATTCTTTTTCTCACTGAATCATTCTGTTTATTTTTGTGTCACACATCTCTCTTTCTGTTTTTCATTCTCACTTTATCTCTTAATTCTTTTTCTCACTAAATGACTCTGTCTGTTTTTGTGTCACACATCTCTTTGTTTGTTTTTCATTCTTACCAATTCTCTCAATTCTTTTAGCTCACAAAGTCACTCTTTCTATTTTTGTTTCACACATCTCTCTTTCTGTTTTTCATTCTCACCAATTCTCTTAATTCTTTTAGCTCACAAAGTCACTCTTTCTATTTTTGTTTCACACATCTCTCTTTCTGTTTTTCATTCTCACCAATTCTCTTAATTCTTTTAGCTCCCAAAGTCACTCTTTCTATTTTTATTTTACATATCTCTCTTTTTATTTTTCATTCTCACCAATTCTCTTAATTCTTTTAACTCACAATTCTCTCTGTCTGTTTTTGATTTCTCTCAATGCTTATAGTATTAATTATAATAGCAGTACTAATTATACTAACCAGTTATAAGTTAGGCCAACAACACTAAATTGAATTTCATCATTAGTTGTTGTTCCATTCCATTTCAAGCATCATTTGTGCATAATCTGCTGCATATTAACACAATTAACCTCCACTTAATCAATACTTTAAGCATTCCCATACTTGCAATCAGATATTGAAATCTGCCAACATCAAATACTTTTGTGAGCAAATCTGCAACATTCTGATCTGTGTTAATCTTGATCATCTGAATAAGCTTCTTCTATACCAGTAATTTTCCCTCCTTTGGTTCCTCCCCCAAAGGTATCATATCCTCCATCAAATTCCTTGAAGTCTGAGAGATAGGACATGTTCCCTGTCATGTGCCTTGAGCATCCACTGTCAACATAGCCTTGATCTTCTTTTTGTGGATGACCCTGCACATAAAAATAAGGAAATTAGTTTCCTTTGGGGACCTAAGTCATCACTGACTTGGATCTGCCTCGTGCACTAACATAATTATGTCTCTTTGAAGTAATTGATGCACTATTAAGTTTGGTAGGTCTCCAAACCCAACATGCTGAGGCCTTAACAGCATTAACCTGATTTTCTCTCACAGCATTAACTACTGCTGAATTTGGCCTAGCAGTATTAACTGCTTTTGGCCTAGCAGTATAAATTTTTCCCTTAGTAGTATTAACTTTTTGGCTAAAATTTTTGTTAGTTAATGATGTTCTTATTTGAAAGGGCCTCTTTACAGTCGATTGTGTTATTTTAGAAAAATGTGACATTGGTCTAGCACTATAAACTATAGTTTTAGGATGAGCAGTATTTACAGGCCTAGCAGTATTAAGTGATCTTAGGCCAGTTTTTGTTAAAACTACTCTTGGAACCATATTCCTGTGAGCACTAGGGTGAGCCTTTTTAGCAAAATAATTGTAATTCACCCTTGTATAATTATTCCTAGATACCACCCTTTCTCTTTGATGGTAATTACAGTTAGCTTGCACATGGTCAAAACTTCCACAAACAAAACAAGCTTTATTGTACATCACAAAGTCACTTCCTAGCTGTTGGGACTTCTAATTATTCCATTTCCTTTGATTTCCCCTAGGACTTTGTGACCTATACATTTCAACATACTTAACTGGTTTCCTAACTGGTTTTTCTTGTTATTTAAGTCTAACAAATTCTATCTTAGCAACAGTAGGAAAACTAGTTTTCTTCTCTAATTTATCATCTGACACCAACTTCTCAACTAATAGGACATCAGGAGATTCCCTAACCTTGTTAAAAATATCTTCACTAACACTCTTTATAGTCTTAGGTCCATAGCCTTCAAACTCAGGCTGTTTGAACTCCTCTAGACCAGAGTTGGACAAATCAAACTTTGGGGGTGAAAATAACCCTGTAGGTGGAGGTGGAACAACATTATAGCTTACGAACCCCACACCCTTTTTACTTTTATCAGTTATCTGACTCCCTATTAATTTGTCTAGACTCTTAGAAGCATTATTAAAATTTTCAATTTTAAGTTGATTGCTTTCTTTTTCTTGCTTAAGCTTTTCTTTTTCTTGTCACACATTTGTGAGACACTGAAAAGGTTAAACTTAAGCTCCTTAACAAAGTACACATCTTCAAAATCTAATTTACTTGTAATAAGTTTACCTTTACTAGTGATTTTACCTCCTTTAGAATCTCCTCTAAAGGCAACAAATCCACCATCAATTTCTTCATAATCTGAGAGGTAGGACTTGTTTCCAGTCATGTGTCTAGAGCATCCACTATCAATGACTTATTTTTCCTGTAATTCTAGCTGTGGATTACCATGCACAAAAAGTAAGAGAATCAAGCTCTCTTGGGGACCCAAGCCATTACAAAGTTGGATCTGCCTTGTGCATTAACATAGTTAAATATTTTAAAGTACATTAATGCATAATTATGTCTGGAGACATGGTCTAAAACCTTTTGCTTTAGTCTCCAAACCTATCATGCTGAGGCGGCCTTAACAACATTAGCCTCATTTCCCTTATTATCACTTACTACTGCTTTTAGCCTAACAGTAGTAGTGTTCCCTATATTATTACTTACTACTGCTTTTAGCACAGCAGTAGTAATATTTGTTGGGATTCTTGATTTGACGAGACAAAATAAATAAAAGAATAAAACAAAATGACTGAATTTGTAATTACAAAAATCTTCAAGCTGGTGGAGCACATGAAGATAAAGATGAAGATATTAGAAGATCTCCTTATAATGATAAAGATTCAGAAGATATTAGAAGATATTCTTAAATGTTTTAAATTTATTGTTTGTTCTTATCTTTTGTTGTAAGTCTTGATATCTCTCTATATAAAGAGATTATCATGCATATGGTTTAGATATCCGTCCATAGAAAACTAGAGCTCTCCCAATGAGAGTCTAGATAGTTAGATAGCAAGTCGACTGATGAGAGTCGAATAGTACACCATAATTAGTTGGTGTAGCCCCAAATTATAGTTGGGGTAATAGGGAAACCATTCAAATAAAGACAAAAACTTTGTGGATAATTTGATTGTGTTCTTTATTATTCCGCTGCGTGTTATTAATCATTGTTATTGTTCATCCTAGATATATAAGATCTAATAAATCTTGAGCCGTAAACGATCTTATCAATTGGTATTAGAGCCTCGTGGCTCTCGCTCTAGGATCAATAAGGTTGTTTTTATGTCGTATTCTTGATGAAAAAGATGATCGAATTCTTTGTTTTTAGTGATTGGCTGATTTGGTAAAGATTAGGGTTTTTACAAACCCTAATTCAATAAAAATAGGATTGGTGATCTATTATGTTCCTATTAGCTTTAGTGAGTTAATCTTTGGATTGATGATGAACCCTAGTAGAAATAAATGATGAAGGCAACAAGAGCATAAGAAGGTACAAGATTTAGGGTTTATAAAATCCAAATGGTTGTGTTTCTAGTCATCATGGAAAAAGCAGCAGGTTGGTTTTGATCTGGTATTCGTATATTGTGCTGCTATATGCTTTTATTCATGTAAGAAAATAAAAAAAAATCAAAAAGAAGCAAGTAGCAGGTATGTGTGGTTTGTAAAACAAAGAAAAGCAGCTACAGGTGTTGATTTGGCTGTTATGACGTGAAGTAAATCCTAATTATCTAGGGTTTGAATAATATTATTCGTTTGTTAATATGAAGACGAAGCCGCTGCAGTAAACCCTATATTAAGTATGGTTCTTGATCGTGTTTAAATGGTTCCTGGTAGTACGAATGTGTTTGAAAAGTAGCAGTTGGTGCTGCTCATTTATGATCATCAAGAAGCAGGCAAAGATCGATGTTCACAGCTTATATACACGTTTCTACTGCCAAAGATTATGTGTTTTGTGTTTGTTCAGAAGTTCGACTCATGCTATGAATTATTTCACGATTTTGTGGTGCTTATGGCTGCTAGTGTTGGACTTAAAGCAGGTCAAACGTAGTTGCTAACGAAAATACATAGGCCGTTTGTGTATATATGGGCTGAATCAATGACTAATCAGACATGGGCTGGTATACACTAATCAAATTTGGGCTATATTTCATTACTACTGAAATATGATTGGATTTCATGGATTGGACCGAGTGTTTTAGATCGGTTGCCAGATTAGTGTATTACAAGTTGTGAGACGCATGAAACATGAAGTGGGCCAATGATTTCATTGTTGGATTATGGGATGATTACTACTGCCCAAGAAAGAAGTTTATACTGTTCGAGTATATTTATGCTGTTTGTTGTATCCGAGAAATTTTTAATACTGCCAGCATCATCCGAGAAAAGCAGTTAATACTGTTAGTTCAATCCGATATCGAACAGTATATGATTTTTGTTCTCATACACAACAGAGATGGATGGCACACACATTTGGATCTTGGATAGAACTATTGCTCACAATAGTTTATTCTTATTGATTATATGGCTTGTTTTGGATTTATTAAAGAGGTGATTACGAAGACAATTGAATATTGCTTATTTGATGTTGTAGTTGAGTTTTTTAGATGCATATTCTTATCATATCTCAAATGGCTTACAACATTTGGAGGTAACTTGTTCATGCTTACAACGGTGTGACGAAGACTTGTCAAAATCTAGTAAAGGTGTGTGATTTTTCTTATGGTGCTCAATGCTCATATTTGCTATCACTTAGTAATGTGTCTCATAGAAGATGAGGATTTGTCAAGTGGTTGCGGTCATATTATATTTCACATATTTATTTATAAGTTCGACGTCACGTGGATAGTGCAAGACATAAGACACAAGTTTGGGAGATTCAACTTCTTCATCAAATTCGTTATACTCAGTTTTCTTCATCAGTGATCACTACATAGAGCCTACAGAGTTTGAGATTCAAGAGATGGTAAACATATGGGTTTCAGGGGAAGCTTATTGATTAAATGTTTAACCATCTACATGCACCACCTGGGGGGAAGTGTTTTGTTAATAATGCTAGTCATTTATTACTAATGCTAGTTTATATTTCTACTGCTCAAAGTCATTTTTCGTATTATGCTTCATGGCGGGTATTTTGCGTATTGGAAGGCTGGATTAGTAGTTGTGGTATATGGTTTGTAGCTGCTATGATCCAAGTTGCATGTCTAAAGAGGACCCCTATTAGATGATTACAAAAAGGGGAAGAAGATCAGCTTATTTATGTGTGGTGACATGTTCAAGGAGATCTTAAATCAAGGGGAAGCATTGAAGATTTTGTTTCATTTAGAGAGATGATTACATCTCAACTTCTCTATTTACGGGGAAGTTCGTACGCGACTTTGTTTGTTTTGTCATCATCAAATAGGGGAAGATTGTTGGGATTCTAGATTTGATGAGACAAAATAAATATAAGAATGAAACAAAAGGACTAAAATTGTAATTAAAGAATCTTCAGCTTGGTGGAGAATATGAAGATAAAGATGAAGATTTTAGAAGATCTCCTTATAATGATAAAGATACAGAAGATATTAGAAGATATTCTTAAATGTTTTAAATATATTGTTTGTTCTTATCTTCTGTTGTAAGCCTTGATATCTCTCTATATAAAGAGAATCATAGGCGTGTGGTTTAGATATCCATCCATAGAAAACTAGAGCTCTCCCAATGAGAGTCTAGATAGTTAGATAAGTCGGACTGATGTATTAACCCCCCCCCCCCCCCCCCCCCCCCCCCCCCCCCCCCCCCCCCCCCCCCCCCCCACTCACTCACTCATTTTTTTTTTTTTTTTTTTTTTTTTTTATTCCTCGGAGTCGAATAGTACACCATAGTTAGTTGATGTAGCCCTAAATTATAGTTGGGGTAATAGGAAAACGTTCAATAAAGAAAACCTTGTGATAACTTTGATTATGTTCTTTAATATTCCGTTGCGTGTTATCAATCATTGTTATTGTTCATCCTAGATATATAAGATCTAATAAATCTTAAGCCGTAAACGATCTTATCATTTTCTAACTCATTTTTAAGCATGCTAATTTCTGAGTCTTTATATGAGATATCTCTTTTAAGAACAACAAGTTGCTCACAAAAAATAACCTCATTCTTTTTGTAAAAGACAAGATGCTCTTCTACATATGCTAACCCTCTTTTATAAGTAGCTAAATTGAACTCAGATTTGTTAAACTCTATTCTTAAATCATCAATTTGAGCTTTAAGAGTTTCAAAGATTTTTAGACAGGTTTTTGAACAAGTTTTGTCATTATGTACCTCAGAGTCTGAAAAGGCCATAAAAGGCATGTTTGTAGGGACTTCATTATCTGCCATATAGCACCAGTCAAAACCAGCTCCATCAATAGCCACCATGGCTTTGGAAGAAGTTTCTTTCACATTTACAGTCCTTCTAGAGTTGTCTTGATTCCTGTTCATGCTATCTTGGTTCATAGGTCCTCTGCATTCCCTTACAAAGTGTCCCATCTTGTGGCAGTTGAAACACTCCACCTTAGACTTGTCATATCCAACTGTGTCACTCCTATTGATAGTGATCTTTCTACTAGTTTTCTGGAAAAACCTTCTTGTCCTCATGCTCAGCAATGCTAACTGCCACTTTCATATCCCATATCTTCTATTGCCATCTTCATTGGATTTCTTCAAGGTCCTCATATACAAGTTGAGACCCGTTTGGTTGACTGGCCAAGAATGCATAAATAGTGTCATCACTTAAGTTAGCAGTACTAACTTGAGTACTAGCAGTGCTAACTTGAGTACTAGCAGGGCTAACTTGAGTGTTAGTATTACTAACTCTATAAGTAGTATGAACTTTATTAGTACTGCTAGGGGATGACACAAAAGCCATATTCTAAGAACTTAAGCTTGAGCTTGAGCTTGAGCTTAAGCTTGAGCTTGAGCTTGCAGTTCCTTTAACCTCTTGTTCAACAATCTTAAAATTGTTATAGAGGTCATCAAAGCTCATTGTGTCTAGATAGGTTTATTCTCCAGGCCACTACATTAGTATTTTCTACTAACGAGGGCAAACTTCTCAAAAATTTCAAATTGAGATCTTCTTGTGAAATATTTTCACCCAGAATAGCCAGCTGACTTACAATCTTCTGAAATCTGTTAAAAATAGAGTCAAGAGACGCTTGGAGCACTAAAGTTATCATACATTTGCTTCAGAAGAGTCTTCTGAGTCTTCTTTGTAGCTTCATTACCACCAAATCTTGTTTATACAGCAGCAAACAATGCCTGAGCATCCTTGTATTGATTAAAAGTCATTAGATGTTCATTAGAAAGTGCCATCAGTAACATACTTCTTGCCTTCACATCATTCTTCTTTTGATACCTTTTCTTTACGTGTGATAGCGACTCTGGTATTAGTGAAGTTGTGGAACCATCAGCATTTTTTTTTTTTTTTTTTTTTTTTTTTTTTTTTTTTTTTTATTTTTCTTGTTGTTTGAGGTTACTGGTTTGAATGAGTTTCATCTCTATGACATCCCTCCCCCCCCCCCCCCCCCCCCCCCCCAATAGAGCATAGTCTTGTACTTGAAAGTATTACTCAATCCTTAGCCTCTACATATCATATTCACCATGTTTGAGAATGGGTAACTTTGTAGTAGTAGTGGTTTGTGCAGTTTCTAGATCTATCTCTTCCTTGTGAGTAAAGAGTTCTTCTTGTTAGTTTCTTTTAGATCAAAGTTTTAGAACACAAGCTCTGATACCAATTGTTGATCCCAACTAAGTTTTATAAAAAAAAAAAAAAAAAATTAAAAAAACAAAAAAAAAAAATAAACAAAAAAAAAAAAAAAAAAAAAAAAATTTAAAAAAAAAAAAAAAATAAAAACAATTTTTAAAAATTTTTAAAAAAAAAAATGATACGTTTACTTGGCTTGATAAAGTTAAGTTTAATTTGGATAGAAAAAAAGGCAACTATTAGTAGAAACTTTGTGATACTAATGAGTTATGTGGAATTACTCTTAATACTTAAAAGAATATAAATGAAACAGTAAACTGTATGAACAATGATATCACTGAAAAGCTCCAATATTATTATCAATAATACGAGTACTCTGTGTAGTACTAGAGTTTACAACCTTAAAGCTATATATCAAAAATGTATGAATGTGTATCTAAAACTATAACCTAGGACCTCCTTTTATACACCAAGGAGTCCTTTACAAGATAACTACAAATCTTCTTTGTTAGTGCAAATATTATGATATTTAATCTATACGATCTCTTTATGTTTTGGTGATGACAAACATGTGACTTGTAATACGTAACGTAAAGTGCGCAAGTTACTCGTAATCACAAATCATCAATGCATACATGCATCAACATCTCTCGACGTCTCAAGTATGCATCAAGACGGACATTGGTTACACCTGGACGTAAATCTCGCAGGTATGTTATTAACATAATCATTTAAAACTTAATTAGTGATCAAGGTGTGTGAAAATAATTTTTTTTCTTAATCCATCATATTTTTATAAAACTTGGGACTTTTATAAAAATACACAAAATAGTTTTAATTAAATAAAAATAAGTTTTATTTAAATACATAAAATTTGAAATTCAAATTTTCCCCCCAAAACTGTTGCCAGCTAAGTCAGAAAAACCTTCCCCACAAAAAGATAAAAGTTGAAGCGTCAGTCTAGAGGCGGCCCCCTTAGGGCCTAGGCGGCCCCCTTATATATAAGGGACAGCCAGGACCGCCCCCAGCTGACCATTGGGGAATCCTGGCTATAAATACTGGTCCACCCCTTGCTGAAAATTAACCCTTTTTGCACAGATTTTTCAAATTCATTTCTCTCTCTAAAATCCCCTTTCTCTCTCTAAATCTCTTGGATCCACTAAACATAGTTTAATCTTGTTTAAATGTAATCCAATCTTCTATCTTCTCCTTCTCACCTATGTGCAAGAGAAGAACTTCGGTCATCTTCAAGATCCGAAGTTATGTAGTCTAGTTAGTCCATTTGTAACATTTGTTACATATAGATCGAGTCCATGTCTTCCAATCTTTAGTAGTGTGTAGATCCAAATGATGTATATATTTGGATGGGTTGATTGAGGGTTGGTTAGTATTTTAGGCCTTAAAATACATTGGTGAAGTGGTAGATTGGTTCTAGCTAAGATTAGGACTCGACATCTAGCTTAGTGTCGAAAAATAATGTAAGCGACGCGGTTTATGTGTTTAGGCCATAAAACACAAGGTTTGTTATGTTGGGCCATAAAACATAACGGGTTTGGTTGTACCCGAAGAAGAACTCGACATCTAGATTTGTGTCTCGAAAAATAGTGTAAGCATTGGTATAAGGTTTTCTCCGCCGAAAGGGAGCTTGTTAATTAGTAAAGTAACTCTCGAGTTGGATACTCGGGGAGTGGAGTATGACGAAGAGGAGCTTCGTGACCGAACCACTATAAATCACCTTGTCGGTTTGCATTTTTTTTACCTTTCGCTTTTCTTTATTTTCTTTTCATTTACCGCTTTACTTTTTACTTGCATTGTGTCCATAATTGTGTGAATATTGGTTGTGTATATCGTGTTAGTTAAGGTTGTGTATCGATTTGTGCTAACATATGTGAGTATGATTATATTGTTAGAATATGTGTTAGCTATTATAAACCAATTATCAAAATTTCTCATATTGCGTCAAATTTGATTGGTGATTTGATACAAAAGATCTAGTTTGAAAATCTCTTCTGGAGGCGGTCCATATTTTCGGCGGCCCATGTTTTACTTGGCGGCCCCAATTATATTTATGGACCGACAGTTGAAGAGTGATTAATCTTTGGTTTAAAAGTTTTTTCATGGGATACGTATTCACCCCCCCCCCTCTATGGTTTCCACAATTGGTATCAAAGCCACGTCGCTCTAGTTTTCAAAACAAATGATTTTTAAAATAGAGTACGATCCATGTATCAAATTACCCATGAAGGGGGATTAAATATGAAAAGTGTTTTGTTGTTTGATTCGTACTAGTTTTGTTATTAAATATACTTCGTATACTAGCTTGAAAGAAAATTTTCTCAAAAGTACTTGGAAGTGTCAACTTATATTTGTCTAAGTCGTAAGAGTAGAAATGATGTCTAAAACATGAAATTTTTGTGATGAACAAAATTTTAAAGTCCTATGTTCCACAGTCAGTCACCAAATGAGTATGAATAAAAAACGTGTTTTTGGGTCTCTGGTGGCGGTCCTATAATTGTTCGGGCGACCCCCTAATATATCTGGGGCCGTCACCTTTATGGGGGCCGTCTGTCTGTTTCAGCAGAATTTGGCAAACTTCGAAAAATCATATAAAATCAACCGTAAGTCTGTAGAAGTCGTGTCACCCGCCATTTCGAAGATAATTGAGTCTATTTTCATTTAAAAATACTTCCAAGTCTTCATTCTAAACTTAAATAAGTCAGAAATGCAAAATACTACATAGTGCTCAAAACTTTAAGTTTCGTTTTAACGTAAAACTTGTATTTTATATTTTCCTTTGAGTCGAGCATTTCTATTTGATATATCTTTGAAAATATGTTATTCTGTCCTTTCAATATCTTTGATCTTAAGTTAATTTTTTAAATGGGAAGGAAACTTTATTATTTTCAAAAATCAATCTAAGCTAAGTATAGATCGTTGTATCTAATACCACAAAAACAACGACGATATCATTATGTGTATGCTAGATGATTATGTGTGTTTACTCTTCGTTTCAACTTGGTAATAGGATATTAATAAGCTATTCATTACTATTTGTAATTGAGCATAATTATATATCTAAATGCATGTGCCATGTATATATTTGTATGTTACTAGTTTTCGATTATGCCTAATAGGAATTACGCTAGATTGCTTGCGTTAAGTTGCAAAATTGTTTGTGCATTGCATATAGGCATAGATCACTATATTTACAAGTGTTACATAAACATCTTGTAGATCATTTTGAGTGTAGTAACCCACTTAGGAATGAGAGTTTAATAGTTTGTCAAGTGTGTAGAAAAATAATATCCTAAAATCATATATTAAAACCCGTCACTAAAATATTTCTAACACATCAACTCTCTTCCAACAAGATGTCTAAATCTTTTCATCATCTTGCGGTGTTTGACATGGTTGGTTAAAACAAAATAAAGATTTGTATTAATTACATTGGTAATTAGTAAAAGTATAAATGTATTTTTAAACTTTGCTTGTGCTTCATTGTTCTAACATAAACAAATAATTATTTCTTTTTAACAAGTATGTATTTTACAATAAAAAACAAAAAAAAAAAGATGTGTGTTGTATAAAATGGCTTTGGAAAATCATTTATTATACTCTTAAAAAATGTCAAAAATTTATGATACTTATACATATAAACAAATAGTTTTTCGACAAGAAAATTTTGACAATCTTGAAGTAAGAAATTAACTTGTCATTATTCATCAACCTCACACTTACAACTAGTCTTAGGATTAGTGGAACACACTATGAAAATCTTTATTTTCTTATAGCCGTGCGAAAGAACTGGTTATTGAGGGTCAAGAAAGATTCGAACATATATCAACTCATTATTTCAAAATATGTTGATGTTATTTCGAATTAATGATAAGATTTTGAGTATGGGACAAAGAATATCAGATTTTTTTTTGTCAAGCTATAAGGATTATATCATATATAACAAGAGATATTTTTCTTGAAGCTACATACTCAACACACTCGATTGATATGGAAAAATAATGACACCTTTCCAAACACGATAAGATATGCATCGGATTCATAACTCACACTTGTGTAGCGATGTCATATTGTGCTCTACTTGTCCAAATAGTTGTGTTCCAAAGTTTTGGCAAAATTCATATGCAAAAATACATAATGAAAGTAGGATTGACGACTTGAATGTTTTATCCAAAATATTCAAGTAATTTACCTTGTCAATTGCAACTGGTAAATTTCGTATTGTCCGAAAAGCCAAGATAGAGCAAATGCACTAATCTTATGTAAAACTCTGCTCTAATATTTCAAAAGCACAACCAAAACTCAAACGATCTTCTCATTTAAACTTCTCTTACTCTAACAAATTAGTATAATATTTCTTCACCAAATGAGAACCCTTTAACCATCTAAGGTTAGGACCATGAAAAATTGAACATATTCTACAAACCATTATTGTACTTTCTTTAAATAAGTGATCGTAAGAGATTTCAAATATGAAGATGATTATTATTCAAATGATAATCAATCTCACTATTCAATCTAATTACAAATTTGGAATATGAACATGAAATCGAGATTAGGATTTATCTAGATCATGGAAATATCAATCAAATGACCATAGATATTTTCCGAGTCTACATGTTTAACCATCCTCGATTATTACATGAAATCACGAAGTCGATTGCAAGACAATAAGAATATTCATTAAATTGCAACCCACACTTGTAATGAAGATGTTTCATTAAGTCTAAGTGTTCAAATGTCTGTGTTATTAGCTATGGTCAAATTATACATGCTAAACTACTCGCTCTATGGAGGTTTGGACGACTTTGAATTTCCATCGGGAAACTCATAAGCACTCAACTTGGTTAAAGCAAGACTTGGATGTCATTTCGAAAAGACTCAAACCGGAAAACCCTTTATTAACTTTTATAAGTTTCTTTTAATTACCAATATTCAACACCATCTCCCTAATAATGGAGAAAATAATCCTTGCCCAAATTTGGCACCTCCACGGATCGATGGATCCTTCGTCTTAGATTCATCTTCGGTTTAGGTAAATCTGCCCTATGGCATTAGAATTAAACATCTTCCCTTTGTCAATCACTTGTTTTAAAAGTCCAACATACATGTAACTAAACTTTAGTTAATCATCATTATTTCTATAAAGAAATATTCACAAGATCTATTGAGGTAAATAACCTTAATTGGATTTCTTTCATAAAAGACATGCAAAGGTGCATTCTTTGAACACTCTCATTATAGAGTATTACACTTTGTCACTCTTAAGCATACTCCTAGGTCCTAGGTGACTCATTCTCTTTTACACCTACAACAACTTGCTTGCTCTTTCATTCAACCTTAGGATTCCACACATCTTGATTAGGATTATGTGAACCGGAATTAAAGCATGTTAGTTGAGTCATATTAGGCCCTGAGTGATAAGACAATATAAATCGTATCTTTGCTACACTTCATTAGGCAAATATAGGAATTCCATTTTGTCTAACATAAGAATGACTACTGGAGAATCTATTGCACTAGAAATTCAATTTGACCTAACGGTTGAATTGCTTCCAAGAGTGAAGTTGGGTTCATGGTATAACCCGTAAAAATGGTCGTGTTTAGCCTGAATTGAGCACCACTAGTGATAGTCTCATATTCATTCTCTAATTTGATTAAATGGCTCTTTTTAAATATGCCTAATGATAGTCTACATTGTAGGACTTGTATTTTCATTAGGAGTGCACACTAAGCAAGTAGAAATTAGGTTTCTCCTTGGTCAATCTAGACATAATGCACCTCATATATGTGCTTTGAAGTTTCATGATGATAACTGATTAGTAGTAAAACAAATTCAATATACTTATATAGTAATAATTCCGTAAGAAATTCTTTGCCAAAATACTTCTCAACCAAGAGAAATATAAGGTAGAAATCTCACAAAATAAAACACAATTTGTATATTTTTATCGGGAAGTCTTTTCCTCGGGTACGTGTCCCAACGGAAATCGTGAATTGGAAGGAATTTTATGAAATGATCGGATTGAGTTTAGAATAGAAAAATAAAAAAAAACTAGAATTAAAACGGAGGTCGTTTGAATGCTAAACGAAAAGAAACGGTAAAACGCACTCGGTAAAACGGGTCTAAGACTGAATTTTATAAAAAATTAAACCTATACTAAATGTTATATTTTTCCTAGACACTAAATGACAAAAGAAAATTTTATAAAAAAGAAAAATATTTTTTTATTAATTTTTGAATTTTTTATGATTTTTCTAAGATTTAATGAATTAACAAAAATAAACTTTTTCTAAAAATTAACACTAAAATTTTTCTTTTATTTTTCAAAAATACTAGATTTAAAATGAAAATTAATGCAAAAAGAATTTTAATTTTTCAACTATTTTTCTATTTTTTATGATTTTTATAAGAAAAAGTAATAACTAAAATCTATTTTAATTGCTAGAAAATACAAATTTAACTGGAAAAATATAGAAAAATGGTTTTAATATGCTAAAATGGTGCAGAAAATTAATAGAAACAAAAGCCCTAATTTTTAAAACCCAATTGAACCCTAATTTATTCAATTAAAACTTTAACCTAATTTTTAATAAAACTAAAAACAAAAATATTAACTTTTTTATTTAACTAAGAAAGACAGGGTAAAAAGTGAAAGAAAGTAAACTACAGGGTAGGCGGGCTAATATTTGGAATTTTACACTACAATAGAAACGGGTGCCCCTTAACTATGAGAAAACTACCAAACAGACCCTACGAATTTGGCTTATTTTTGCTTATTAAAAAGTGCTTTTCAGACAAAACTTAAAACTACAAAGTTGTAAAACAGCTTATTCCTAGCAACTTTAACAAAAGCACTTTGGACTTTTAACCAAAGAATAAGCTAGAAAATAAGCTGTAAGTTTCCTGTCACAGAAAGTAGCTATTTGACAAGCTTTTTAGGTTTTGGCTTATTGTGAGCTTATTACTTAATGAAAGCTGAAACTAAAAGATGCTTATTAAGACTTAAGATGTGTTTTAAAGGGATCTAAACTAAAATTTACCAAGAGTTAACAACATTAGAAAGAAAATTAAGATGGAAAAGTGCTAAGTTTTTATGAAATGTTTTTAAGCTTTTTTCAAGTAAGCTAGAAAGCTTATTACTAAACTTTAAGTGCTGAACTTTTGAAAATAAGCTAACCTAAGTTCCTTGAACTAACCTAAGTAAAAGGATTTCAAACTTTCTTATGGAAAATGAGAAATTTTAAGAGTGAAATGGCTAGATCATAAACTGATATGCTGTTGCTGTCATTTAAGCTTGCTGATGCAATGTGCAAAGGACCTAGTGCAGGCTAAGGTTTGAGCTTTAGGATTTCTAAACAATACACTAAGTGCATTTACAACTTAATTGGCAAAAGTTAACAATAGGAACTAAAAGCACACCAAAACCTAAAATGTCCTACTTCATTCTTCTGCCCTGGTGCTAGAAAAGAGATTTTAGACTCTAAGTTTTTGAATTCTACTATTTAATCTCCAAAAGCTTTTTAAAACTTCAACATATACCCTAACTCAAATGAATGAACAGTTTTGACAAGTTGATTATGACTTTAAGAGTCAAAGTAGACTAATCCCAAACACACCTTTAAGAGAAAGCTGTCAAATTAAATTGCACCTAAAGTCTTTTAAACACTAAAACTTATAAAGCTTTTTATCTACTTATACTAATTTTAACCTAATTAAGCTAATTGAGCTGTAAAACTTGCAGCTTATTTGTGATAATAAGCTAGTTTATCTACTAGCTTAAACTAACTCTATTTATGACAGAATTGAAAAAGTGAATTCTAACTTGACTTTAAACTAAACCAGCCTTAAAACTAACAAACTTATAAACTAACTAAGCTAAGTGAACAGGATTTAAGCATAAGATAAAACAGAAGATTTGAATTAAGCTAAATGAAATAGCTGAAATGAAATTGACAAATTTAAACCTGAAAATGGAAGTCTCAGCACTAGAGGTCACTCTTGTAGAGTGAGTGACCTCAAATTAAGCTCCTAAGTGGCACCTTGCCTCTAGACCTCAATAAGCTAGAATTTAGCTTATTTCTCCTTTAAGCTTCCAAAATGAAGCTTAATTTGAATTCAAATGAGAACTTTTAAACTAGATATGCTAAAAACAGTATTTAAAAGCTTTTACAAAGTTTAAAACTAAATTTGAGCTTAATAACAAGAATAAGCTCTAATGAGCTTATCAAGAGCTTATTAGACAAAAACAACTTCAAATTGAAATCAAAAGACACAAGTGGCTTGTAAACTGGATTGATATTATTCAAATGAAAAAGTACAAGCTTTAAGTAAGAGAGTACAAGAGGTTTAAGCTGAATTACAAAAATACTTGAAAGAAGTGCTTAAAATTGACAAAAATACAAGACTGAAAATTAAAACAAAAACAACAACTGAAAAATGATGCCTAGAGCTGCTATTTATAGAGGATTGGTGAAGAGGTGTGAAGATTTCTAGAATCATCCCTTAAATCTCGACCCTTGATTTTTTCGAGTTGATTGTGGCCGTTTGATGAACTTGGTGAGGTGTTTTGGCCAATAAATGGATTACACGTGGTTGTTTGTGA